>JAUCNB010000082.1:0-250000 GCA_033675215.1 Rhodiola kirilowii
TAGGCTTACTGACTTACGGTGTTATATCCTGACGAAAGATCCCATTTCCTTTACTCTTGTGTTTTGTTACCTTAATATTCTATAATACTGTTATACTTGTCAAAGTAGAAAGTAATGATGTTTTTTGGATCTCAATTAGAAGATATATCACATGTCCGTAACGGGAAAAAGCTATTCCCGCCAACAAACACTTATGTCCCCATTTAGTGTTTCATTTAATTAATAACTGTAGTAGTTTTCGCTATGAGAATATATTCTCCTCCTCCTTGACTAAAGTCACCCAGAAGTTCATCTCAAGACATACCAGCTGGAGCCTCTTGACTTGTTATTGCCTAGTTGGAGTAGAAGACCCCGGCTACTTGTATCCTACCTGTTCTTGCTTCACAACACTCTTTAGAACTTTTTTCTTTCTAATCCACTGTGATCTGTTTTAACTGTTTTTCATGGAAAGCATTCGACAATTGTGATGCATACACTATTCTTTTAGTTTTCTGAAGTCCGCCAAGTTTCAGGTTATCTTTGTCTCCTTGATGTGAATTTGTCTTCTTTGATTTGTTTCAATTAGTACTCAGAGGAGGAGGTTGAACGTAGCTTAGAAGAGTTTTATGAGGATGTTCACACAGAATTTCTGAAGTTTGGAGAAATAATAAATTTCAAGGTAACCATTGTTTCTCTCTCTCATAAATATCAAATAATTGCCCATTATGTTGTTTTTTGACCTGCAGCATGAAAGTTAGTCACACGAATGTCTATTTACAAAATTGTTCCATCTCACAACAATTTTCAGGTATGTAGAAATGGTTCTGCTCATTTGCGTGGGAATGTTTATGTCCACTACAAATTTTTGGATTCGGCTCTTCATGCTTATTATTCAATAAATGGTCGATTTTTTGCTGGAAAACAGGTATTAGTACCAATTCCTTAAGATTCATTTTTACCTCAAGTTATTTGACCCATCTTTTATCTCTTTCTGTGTTTGTTTTCTTCTAAAGGATATGTCAGCCTCCTTTGAAGCACAAAATATAATGTCAAAGTCAACACGTAACAAATATGTTTCTGAGGCTATTAAGCTAATCCCCGTGCCAATTTTTTTAGGTAAAATGTGAATACATTGGGGTGACTAGATGGAAAGTTGCTATATGTGGGGAGTATATGAAGACGCGGTTCAGTGTAATAGTTCCTCTTCCATTTATTTTCAATTAGCCTAACTGTGTTAGAACTGTCCAATTGGTCCATGAAGACACCTCTAAGGCCTTTTGGTGTCATATATATCATTCATATCCAAATACTCATTATTGATCTTCTCTATGTGACATTATTCAGACATGCTCTCGTGGAACAGCCTGTAACTTCATACATTGTTTCCGCAATCCGGGTGGTGACTATGAATGGGCTGATTGGGATAAACCACCTCCAAAATACTGGGTCAAGAAGATGTCTGCTTTGTTTGGGTACACAGATGATAGTGTTGACGAAACTAGAAAGCGAAGTCCAAGTCAGTTAAAAGATAGGAATTCTCAGAAATTGATAATGCCTGATGCCGGCAGGTTAGCATTTTTCAGGATAAAAATGCTTTATTTCTTCAAGGATGTTGCTTGATGACCACCTTGCTTCTTTGTAGTTGTATTTTCATTCACATCTGAAGAGTTACTTTGCTTTAATCATGAAGTCATGCTTCTTTGCATGTTTTGTGAAGGGGAGTGTATTGCGGCAGTACAGAATGCGCCTTATTTCCATTTTAGTTCTGAACATGGCTTTGCTTCCTATTTTTTCTTAAGGTATTGTCACTCAAGGAGATCCTGTTCAAGGGACAGAGATTCATCAAGCTACAGGTCTCATAGAGACCACTACAAGAAGAAAGATTCTCAGGAGGACACGCAAAGGCAGTGGCACAAAACTGAGGGAAGAAGACAAGTAGGTAGAAAAAATTCTAAGGATACTCCTGAAAGAGATCGTATGAAGGAAAATACTAGAGAGCGTTCCCACTCAAGAAGAAGCTCAGAAGGCCAAATTAAAGATGAAGGGTTTACTGATATCGAGGATGATGCAGATGAAGACAGATCAAGTAAGGAGATACGTGGAGAAACACATTGTAGTCGGGAAAGTAATCGGTCAAGGCATGAAGTTGAGATTACCAGAGAACCTAGAGCGAGTAGAAGCAGAACATGTGACTCTGAAATTGAGTCAAATGAGAGCGGTGGTTTGGCTCTTGATCAAGCCACCGATAGCTGTAGATTTTACAATGGAAGCAAGGATGAAGGCAGAATTCGCTGCACAAACTGGGATAAAGGTAGAGATGGAATCAAGGACTTAATTCAGGATAGAATGGAGCACCAACACAAAAATGAAGTGGGAGTGAGGCACACCCACAAGCACCAGGAAGAAAATCAAAATGAGCGCAAGCGCAGGGACACATATAGAACTTCTTGCAAGCACGTGGATCAATCCAGGGATGTTTACAGTCACAGGCATGGAAAAGAAACTAGTCACAAGCTACAAATGAAGCGACGTAGAAGCTCTGAGCATATGAAAGAGAGCTACAGGTACTCACATGACCATGCAGATAAAAAGAAGAAAACATATATCACTGAAGCAGACGATAACTATTCAGAGGAAGATAGGCAACATCAGTCGAAGTCGCCAGTAAATGTAGAGAAGGAAGCTGTTGTAGATATGGATGATCGATGGGATCCCCGGTGAGAAATGAACACAAGAAAAATATATAGTATGGTCAGAAAAATCGGAAGCATGCAGTCAGTTCTACAATACATCTAGCAAGTGTGCACGTGTTCTATATTGTTTATTTGCACCCTTCACTTTTGTGGAATATGGTCAGGGCAATATAGACAGGTTCTCCATATATCTTGTGTGACATTTTGGTCCTTTCTTTTTCGTGAGTTCTTGAGGCTCTTTTTTTAAAAAAATTGTTAATTCCATTGTGAAAGGGAGGAATGGACAACTTAACTCTCAAAGTGTGTGTGAGCAATCCAATGCCTCCAATTTTAATACTACCTCCGCCCCTTTATGTTTGTCCAAAATGACAAATTGTACAAAAATTAAGGAGAAAGAAAAATAGTACAATGTATATTTATGGTTGCATTAAATGCTATTGAAGTACAATTGACAACCAATATGAACTAAAAGTTTCAAGCACATTGATCACCATATTAAAGTAGATGAAGATGATTAAATATGATTGATTGAGATTAATTGGTGAGGTTATGTTTAAAAGGAAAGTGGACAAATATTAGGGGACGATAAAAAAGGTTAGTGTACAAACATAGTGGGAATGGATTGGTACAACCCGTTTAACTGCACGGGATATGAATCTGATCTGATAGTGGGACTGGATAGTGGACTGGTACAACGTCGTTTTCGTATTGTTGTGGACATAAAAAATGATAGTGGACAAACATAGTGGCACTGGACTGGACTGGTACAACGTCGTTTTTGAATTATTGTAAATAGCTTAGCTGCATAGGATATGAATCTGATCTGATCGCATCCACCTAAACTGGACTGGTACAACCCGCTAGGCCAACATGACGTATCCAACATAGACTAAAATGCGTGCAGTTGTTTTTTTCTTCAAAAATGCTCTATAAGTTGCATCAATCACTCTCCCATGATATATGGAAAAAATTTCCAATTTGACCAAAATTGGAATTTGGATTTCCAAACTAAGCAAACTTGAAATTGGATTTCCGATTTAAACTCATGCCCTTAGGCGCTGTTGGTAAGGGCGCTTAAGGTATAAGACGCTCTTAGCAACGACGCCTAATGCTTAGGTGTCAAATTCTTGATACAACAAGCTGAGTCAGCCAAAAAATTTTGAATTTTTATTTAGGCGCTGTGTAGAACAGCGCCTAAAAATGTTCTATTTTTAATGTTATTTTTTTTTTGAAAAATTTGATTAAACACCCATCTTAGATCACTATATTTGTGAGCTAACCTTTGAATTTCATTTTTGAGTAAACATGAAAGTTATAGAACATTCAATTATCTTTCTAACCATATAAAGAACATCTTAAACGGACATCGGATGACGCCTCTATGAGCTTCCGAATGTTAGCTCGGACCCCCTCGATTTCGGCTACATTCGATCGATCATCCATCTTTGGTCACTATTTTTATCAGCTTAACCTTTGAATTTCATTTTCAAGTAAACATAAAAGTTATAGAACATTCAATTATCTTTCTAACCATATAAAGAACATCTTAAACGGACACCGGATGACGCCTCTATAAGCTTCCGAATGTTAGCTCGGACCCCCTCGGTTTCGGCTAAATTCGATCGATCATCCATCTTTGGTCACTAATTTTATCAGCTTAACATTTGAATTTCATTTTTGAGTAAACATAAAAGTTATAGAACATTAAATTATCTTTCTAACCATATAAAGAACATCTTAAACGGACACCGGATGACGCCTCTATGAGCTTCCGAATGTTAGCTCGGACCCCCTCGGTTTCGGCTAAATTCGATCGATCATCCATCTTTGGTCACTATTTTTATCAGCTTAACCTTTGCATTTCATTTTCGAGTAAACATAAAAGTTATAGAACATTCAATTATCTTTCTAGCCATATAAAGAACATCTTAAACGGACACCGGATGACGCCTTTATGAGCTTCCAAATATTAGCTCGGACCCCCTCGGTTTCGGCAAATTTCGATCGATCGAAATTAGCCTAAACCGAGGGGGTCCAAGCTAACATTCGTAAGCTCATAGAGGCGTCATCCGGTGTCCGTTTAAGATGTTCTTTATATGGTTAGAAAGCTAATTGAATGTTCTATAACTTTCATGTTTACTCAAAAATGAAATTCAAAGGTTAAGCTCACAAATATAGTGATCGAAGATAGGTGTTTAATCAAATTTTTCAAAAAAAACATTAAAAATAGAACATTTTTAGGCGCTGTTCTACACAGCGCCTAAATAAAAATTCAAATTTTTTTGGCTGATTCAGCTTGTTGTATCAAGAATTTGACACCTAAGCATTAGGCGCCGTTGCTAAGAGCGTATTATGTCTTAAGCGCCCTTACCAACAGCGCCTAAGGGCATGAGTCTAAATCGGAAATCCAATTTCAAATTTGCTTAGTTTGGAAATCCAAATTCTAATTTTGCTCAAATTGGAAATTTTTTCTGATATATGACCTAAAATATTAGGAAAGGTGATTAAAAACCGTAATGTTAGGAAACCAATGAAACTGGATAAATATTGGAATCTATGATATAATTGATTGATCCATTGTAAGAACCACTCATGTGGATAATCTTGGATTACGTCCAGTACTCTAAATTAAATTACCATCCTACTACTTATAGACATCAAGTTAGCGTGTGAAACATCAATATTTATTAGTTAAGAGGAGTATGTTTCGTTGAAACTGATTATCATTGATACTAAAAATTCACAAAATTCTAAACACCAAGTTCTCTTTCTTGAACTAAAATTAAAGGTAACGGTTACCTACAAATCATAAATTCTTGAGTTGGACTTTTTCTCACGTTTTCTCTCATTCTATAATCTATGAGAGAAAGAAGTCCATTAGGATTTCAAATTTGTGATCCTAATTTGGAATAGACTCTGGATTAGGATCAATTTTACTCATTTTGTATGTGTATTACCAGTGGTGGATCCAGGATTTTTTATGACTGGATGTGGAATAAAAATGATCTTTTCAAGGATTGTCGAAAAGATTTTGCAGGGGTTACCCCCATTCCAATCTTCTTACATCCGCCACTGTGTATTGCACAACCTTTGGACAGGGATACAAATAGTCATTTGTTCAAAAGGAAAACTATATAAAAATGGGTCTTGAATTACCATTGATTTTCCAAGTTAAGGCTCGAATTGCCAATGTTTTCAATTATGGGGCAAAATCAAATCCGTTAAAGTTAACGGATGCGGTTAACTCCATTAGTCAATTTTGTTTGACTATATTTAAAATGAAAATTAAATACTCTTTCTTTTGACCTAATTTATATATCTTTCATAATTTTTTAGGTTTCTTCCAATCTCTTATTAGGAGTGAGTATTATTTTTAAGATAATTATTTGCGGTGTCACAATTTACCGTATAACATGTATAAATAAAAATTAACTTATTGCTTTCTTGATCCATGTTCATAAATAATGACTCTAAAATATGATACAAATTTTTGGATAAAATAAGAAAAAAAATTTAGTTTCCATTCAGACATGTTATGTAGTAAATTATGACACCACAAATAATAAATTTAAAAATAGTATTCATTCGCAGTATGAAATATATTTAAATTCAAAGAATTTAATAAATTTTATAGTTAAAATATTATATTAAAATGTGAGATCAATTAAATTGAACTACAAATTACTTATTTGTCATTTTAACCATAGTCAACCAAAGTTGATTACCGGAGTTTACTTCGTCTGTAAACTTTAACGGAATTTCAGATTTTGCCCCCTTATTAGAAAAAGTGATAGTTCGCACCCTCAATTGGTGAACAATGATAGTTCAGGTTCCTTTTGTACTTTTCCTTTGTTCAAATGGTAATTTTCACTAGCTGCTTCCAGTCGACTAAGTATTTCAATTTTTATAAATCATACAAAATAATAGAATGCGATATGAAAGTTCACGTCTAATGTCACACGGATAACCGGACTGCTAGGAATCAGTTTTCTGTAGAATATATTAACTTCATTTGGTCAAATTTATTTTTATTGTGATTTGTGATATGATTAATAAGATAAAGTATGTGCAAATTGATGCAAAAGTTAGTCAATTAAAAATTGGAATAGTCTGGTACCTAATTTGAAATGAGACAATAGTCCAACAAAAACTTTTGTAATTTAGCCAAACAATAAATATATGAGTAAATAAAATCAGCCCCACCTGACAAGGTGTCACAATCCGGTGAGTGGTGACAATACGAAATGAACATGCAGTTAAGCTAAAAACAGCCAAATGAAGAAATGACGTAGTTTTGACATAGAACTGCGTAGTTTTGAACATGATTCAATTATTAATTTATAAATTATATTAATGAAACTACATAGTTTTGATATTGATTTATCAAAATTACATCCGATTAACTGTTTTTGATTTGGCTGCACCTGTACCTATATGAATATGTAACACCAATTCCTCTTGAGTCAACACCAATCCCAACTCTATGACCAAAGAGAAAAGACATGTCTTTACCGGTGGGCGTTCAATTGAGGACACCTCTAGAAATAAAGACGTAGGGACAAATCTAAAATCATTAGATTAAATGATCCAAATGTGCATAATGAGTCAAAAAGTACTTTTTTGGAGTTATGCACTTTTGTCTTTTAGGTAAAAGACAAAAGTGCATAATAACAAACAACTTTAACTTTTTGAATTTGTTATGCACTTTTGGATCATTTGATCAAATGATCCAAATTTATCCCTACGTGCTCATAAAAAACACATGTCCTCGTTTGAACTCCTCTGTTTTACCAGTAATAACAGTAACATTTTCTAGAACAAACCAAAAAGACAGTAACCAATTTAATTGCCATCAGAACATTTATTTATATTTTCTGAATGAATTTCCATCAGAACCTTAATATGACAAACACTGTCTTCTTTCAACAACATATCTTGACATGCAACAACCTCAATATCTGATACAATGGCGGAAAATGGCACCGACGACCCATCAATCCAAATCCCATCAGAACCTACTCAGACAATCAATTTGTGCTCAGGGGACGAATCCATTTGCAGAAAAGATGTGATTGCTGAAGTCAAGCTGCAGCTGCTGCTGGCTGGGCCGATCATACTGGTCACTGTGTTTGTGTACGGTATACAGATTGTCACTGTAATGTTTTTGGGGCATCTGGGCGTGTCGGCTCTGGCTGGTGCTGCACTCGGTTACTCGTTCATCTCCGCAACTGGGATCAGCGTTGTGGTGAGTTGTTTTTCCATAAAGATGACACTGGGAGATTTGGTTCAGTTTCATTGTTCTGTAGTTTAATTCCATTTCAACATTTTGTTGTTGATATATATGATATTGATATTGCATGCCTGCCTGAATCTCCTATTGCTGATTGTCCACCTAGCTAAGAATCAAGAAATATGAAAACAAAATTTTATTTAGTTTAGTAGGAAAAAGATCATGTACAAGCGTGCAAACTACAAACCGACGAGTTATGGTACAATTCATACGAACTATGACGGGAAATTTGTCTATATTTCTTTTGAGGAAAACCGTGGCATAGTTCGTAGGAAGTATACCATAATTCATTGATTTGTAGTTTGCACCAAAAATCAGGTTTGCACCCGATCTTGACTCTATTTTATTAGTATGGTTTGCCAGTTTGATAATTTCTATCAAAGCTGAATTATAATTCAATTGACTGAATCTTCTCCCAAGTCTTAGGTTTTTATGAGAACCCAAAAGGGACATTATAAATCTCAATGGAAGCATTTGGATTTGGTTCTGAGCTCAATGTTTGTTTCCTGAATTATGCCGTATTGCCTCATAGCCATGTACTTGATTTTCTTTTGCAGTTTGGGATGTCTACGGCACTCGATACGCTCTGCGGCCAATCATACGGAGCAAAGCAGTATCGCCTTGTAGGAATCCATATGCAGCGGTCCATAATAGTCCACCTGCTCGCTTGCGTTATCCTCTCGGCCATTTGGGCTAACACAGGGCTTATTCTCAAACTTGTTGGTCAAAGCTCCGAAATAGCTCATACGGCCGGGCTATATGCCCGCTACTCCATACCAACTGTTTATGGCTACGCATTTCTCCAAAGCCTTGTCAAATTCTTACAAACTCAAAGCCTTGTCTTCCCAATGACAGTGATATCTGCATTTACATTTGCGTTTCATATCTTTTTATGTTGGGTGATGATTTTCAAAGCCTCCCTTGGGCTACGAGGTGCTGCGTTGGCTACATCGATTTCCATTTGGCTAACCGTGCTGATTTACTCCCTTTACGTGAAATTCTCACCTTCATGCAAGAAAACATGGACCGGGATTTCTAAAGAAGCACTCAACGGCTTCCGGTTGCATCTCAGACTTGCAGTCCCTTCTGCATTTATGGTCTGGTAAGTCATTTCAATTAAATTAAATTCAAAACTGATTTTAGCATCCACTTCTGCACAAAATACTTACCGAGTAGAGCGGTTGACTCAATGCAGCTTGGAGCTATGGACAGCTGAGATTATGATCCTTCTAGCCGGTCGCCTTCCTAATCCAAAGTTTCAGACATCGGTACTAACAATCACGTAAGTAAAACTCACTCGTTGTATGGTATTTAATCAACAATCAGAATCAAAATACTACAGCAAAAATTTTTTTTTACTAAGTAATTTTGTTATTTTCAGCTTCAACACATCGGTGATATTTTTCATGGTGTCGTACGGATTCGGTGCAGCTATCAGGTTCAATATACAGGAAAAAAATAAGCACTTTTTGTTTTATTTATTTATTTACTTCAATGAGCTTATGATTCAATTCTGAAAAACAAAAATAACTGCTGAAAATGGATACCATTTGTTGCAGCACAAGGGTATCCAATGCGCTAGGCGCTGGAAATCCACTGATCGCGAAGCAGGCAATATTTGTTGTGTTTTCCATCTACAGTGTTGTTGGACTTGCATCGAGTACAATCTTGGTAGCAATACGTAAACTAATAGGATACGCATATAGCAAGGATATGGAAGTCATTACAGCTGTTGCAACCATGGTGCTCATTCTCAGTGTATCCAGTTTCCTGGATGGTATCCAGTGTATACTATCAGGTGTTAATATTATCTTTTCCGCAATCTTAACATCCTGTTAAAGCTTGCACCATAGAAAATCTGGATTTCCTATTTTTTGACCTTTGTTATGACTTAGGCATTGTCAGAGGATGTGGAAAGCAGAAAATTGGAGCATTTTGTAACCTTGCAGCGTATTATTTTGTGGGTCTTCCTTCCGCTGTTATTCTAGCATTCATTTTGCATACAGGCGCAAAGGCAAGACACAGTTGACTTGTATACATTTTTATGAAGTTTTAAGTTTTTTTTTTCTTCGAACAATTATGTGTTCCTTATTGTCTACTTGTTGCTTTGGTTTCAGGGACTTTGGCTTGGGCTGGTAATAGCGACCTTTGCTCAAGCTCTATGTTTACTTGTCGTGACAATTTTCACTAATTTTGAGAAAGAGGTAACTGGCTCTTTCCTTACACTTGCCGAGTTTTCATCGCCTCGCATTGTCTTCTAAGGCTAAAAATGCATTTTCAAGTGTCCTATTCCGAAGGGCAATCATCTCGAGTATAATGTCCTTGTCCATAGTGAGTACACTTAATTGGAACATGTATATAGACGCTGTTTACCGACTTTTTGTAATAAAAAAATTCATGTGGATAGGCGGACAAAGCAAAAGAAAGGGTGCAGAAATTTAGTATCCATGGGGAGATTGTTGAAGTTCAAAATGGGTTACAAATGAATTGTCATGAAGCTGGAGAAGCTCAAGCCAGTTAGTCCTTCGAATTCCTAATGTCTGGCGTTAGACGATTTGTGAAATAACTTTGTCACTTGAGGGTATCGAATCTGAATTTCAATGTAAACTTATTAGCTCAGGAATTAAACTACATTATAAGAGAAATATTATAAACACTACAATGAATTCTAAGTATGTATTCATTTTAAATAATACGAGTGACATGATTTTGGATTCGGTACAGTGCAATCATTTGATGTGTCAGATGATGTGAGTAACTGTTCACTTCTCTTCTTCGCCAATTTGTGATTTCATTTTTAGGTTCCAGTCACAGACCTAAAATAACACGAGGGGATAGGCATTTCTAAATAAGTTAATGTCTGCCCTATAGTAAGACGGTTTTGGATCAAATAAAAATTACAGTTAAATATAAAAACTATACATCACATAAGAATTTGACACGTGCTACTCTCGATCAATCATAATAATTTGGGGCGCTTTTTATAAAATAAAAAAAAATTAAAACGGACTTATTTAAAAATACATAACATATGCAAGGATATAAACGTCCTAAAAATAACGTCTTTAACGGCATATTAGCCCTTTGATGCTTCAAATGAATATCGGGAAAAGACTAAATATTCGATAGAAACGAGATATACATCGTTGTGTAGCTAACTCAAAGTTCCACAACTCTCTGGTTCATACCAAGAGCATTAAAGGTCATTTACAAAGTCGAAGCACGAGTTAAACTGAACGCAGCTGCAGAATTCGTACGGATTACACTGTTGTCCGCCTTCCGCAAGTTTTTCGACCTATTAAATAACCTCACCTGCTCTTGGTGTGAACTAGAGAATTGTAGAGCTTTGAGTTAGCTACGTAACGATATATAGCTTGCCTCTATCGGATTTTTCATGTGTTCCCAACACTCAATTGATATACCAAAGGTCTAATATGTCATTTGTGGTGCCAATTAAATCTGACCATTTATGAATTAAGTCTGATCATTAAGCTTCACTCATGTTTCGACCTTCTAAACGACCTCGTCTGCTCTCGGTGTGAACTAGAGAGTTGTAGAACTTTGAGTTAGCTACGCAATGATATATAGCTTGCATCTTATCAGATTTTTCATTTGCTTCCAGCACTTAATTAAAAGAATAAAGGTCTAATATGTCATTTGTGGTGCCAATTAAGTTTGATCATTTATGAATTAAGTCTGATCATTTATGAATTAAGTCTGATCATTAAGCTTTCACTCAAATTTTGACCTTCTAAACAACCTCGTCTGCTCTGGGTGTGAACTATAGAGTTGTATAGCTTTGAGCTAGCTACGCAACGATATATAGCTTGCCTCTATCAGATTTTTCATTTGCTCCCAACACTTAATTGAAACAACAAAGTTCTAATATGTCATTTGTGGTGCCAATTAAGTATGATCATTTATGAATTAACTCTGATCATTAAACTTTCACTCAAGTTTCGACCTTCTAAACGACCTCGTTTGCTCTCGGTATGAACTAGAGAGTTATAGAGCTTTCAGTTAGCTACGTAACGATATATAGTTTGCCTCTATCGAATTTTTCATTTGCTCCCAGTGCTCAATTGATAAAACAAAGGTTTAATATGCCATTTGTGGTGCCAATTAAGTCTGATCATTAAGCTTTCACTCGTGTTTCGACCTTCTAAACCACCTCGATCGTCTGCTCTCGGTGAACTAGAGAGTAGAACTTTGAGTTAGCTACGTTATATAGCTTGCCTGTATCGGATTTTTTATTTACTCCCAGCACTTAATTGAAAGAACAAAGGTCTAATATATCATTTGTGGTGCCAATTAAGTCTCATCATTTATGAATTAAGCCTGATCATTAAGCTTTCACTCAAATTTCGACCTTCTAAACAACCTCCTCTGCTCTGGGTGTGAACATGAGATTTGTAGAACTTTGAGTTAGCTACTCTACAATATATAGCTTGCCTATATCGGTTTTTTCATTTGCTTCCAGCACTCAATTGATATAACAAAGGTATAATATGTCATTTGTAGTGCCAATTAAGTCTGATCATTTATGAACTAAGTCTGATCATTAAGATTTCACTCAAGTTTCAACCTTCTAAACGACCTCGTCTGCTCTCGGTGTGAACTAGAGAGTTGTAAAGCTTTGAGTTAGCTACGTAACGATATATAGCTTGGCTCTATCGGATTTTTCATTTGCTCCCAGCACTTAATTTTTTTTCATTGCGGGTTTACATCTCATACAACGCAAGCACTATACGAATACATCTTGAACATATTACAGTACTTTTTAACTCGGGTACATATGAATCACTTAGAGCACGGGCCACGTAAGGCATCCTTTCGGATTTTTCATTTGTCCCATGCACTCTTTTAAAGCAGCGAAGGTGTAAATTAAATTAAAATTAATTATGAAAATAAAAAAGACTATATTGCCCCTAGGGTTTAAATTACAAAAAATTAAAAATTTGAATACTTGTCAACTTTATAGAGGTTTATAGTTTATATTTTAAAAGTTGGTTTTTACCTAATCTCTACCCTAGTAAGATAAAGAAAGGATCATATAAGAAGTGAGTGTTTTCGTGAGAAATAAGAAATTAAATTAGTCATTGGATCCGAAATCCTATGGCTGTTAATAAATAGCATATTTGACATATAATTAATTGTTAATTATGATTTAAAGGGTATATGAGTCATTTAATTTCATTAAGATTAAAAACTTCATAAAAAAACCCTAAAACTCCCACTCAAAATTCACTCCAACACCCCGCTCATGACACCTCCGATCGGCAAAATCATTGGAAAGGAGCTACTAGCGAAATCTCCCGCTCATGACACCTCTGATCCACCGCGACTCTCTGCCTCATCTCCGCCGCCGCGACTCTCTTCCGCGAAATAATGTCGACGAGGCCACCTCGCGCGTAACTTATTTGACTCATGTTCCTCAAGTCCTCACTATCGCCATTTCCATGAATCTTGGTCTACGTTTCTTTACCCACGCGCACGTAGCCATGTTTAAGCAACATCTTCAATTATTGACCATCATTAAAAGTTTGACCTCGGTATTTTCACTGACCTAAAATTTGAGTGACAAAGAACTTTTAAAAGGACATGTAAATAGGTCAAAGAAGGATGTGATTTCAATAGTACAAATTCACTTCTAAATTGTAGGAAATAAAGTTATTAAGATCAAATAAATCATTGCTTTTTAGTTAAAATACGTAGCTTTCTGTTTAAAATTCGCAACTTTCTAGTTAAACTACGTTCTGTTTAAAATTTGTAGCTTTCTAGTTAAAATACATAGCCTTCTAGTTAAAATACGTAACTTTATATTTGAAATACGTAGCTTTCTGGTTAAAATATGTAGCTTGTTAATTAAAATACATAGCTTTCTGTTTAAAATTTGTAGCTTTCTAGTAAAAATACGTAGTTTTCTGTTAAAATTCGTAATTTTTTAATTAAAATACATAACATTAAATTTAAAATTCGTAGCAGTATTCTAGTTCGAATGTCGGATGATCTACGTTACGACATTGCTCCAATTAAATCTATATCCAAAGCCCAAATTTTAATTTCTAGCAAAGAGAGCTAGAAACAGAGGAAGGAGACGACAATGACGATATCAAGAAAGCGTCAAGTTGCGGCTGCCTCATCTCCGCTGCGCTGCCTCATCTCCGCAAACAATGCCGCTGCGCCATCTACGCCAACAATATTCCATCTACGCCAACAACGCCGCTGCGACTCTCTTCCTACGCCAACAATATTCCATATACAACAACGCCAACAATATTCCATCTACCCTAAATCAACATCCCATCTACGCCAACAATGTTGTTGCCTCATCTCCGCCGCCGCGACTCTCTTCCTCGTCTCCATCGTCGATCGAAGTTTCCCTTCCTGCAGCGTCATGCCGCTGCGACTTGAGGTCGCCGATTGATTAGAATTGGATTTAGGGTTAAGATTAAACCATTATTTTATTAGACGAATTTAACCTTAACACATCAATTAACCGGTTGTTAATTACGACTTATTAAAAAAAATATGGTTTAATATCAGCCATACATTTATTTAGATGTAATGTTTAGATTAATTCGTATTTCTCACTAAAAACCCACTTCTCACCCGATCTCAACGATCTCAACCCAGTAAGACAAAGCTTAACTTTCATAGTTTAGTATAGTTAATTAAAAAAAATTCAGTTTTTAATTTTGTAGTTCAACTTGATCAAAACTTAAATTCAACACCTTTATTCAAAATTTTTACTTTTTTCTAGTTCAGTACAGTTAAATAAAGTAAAATTAAGTTCAGTAAAATTAAATAATTTTTTTCAGCTCTATCAAACAACACTTTAGTCAATTTTCCTTTTTTGTTTGTTATATCTATCCAACTCGCTAACTTTATACTCATCGACTGATGTGGGATATGCAAGGACATAAAATGCCGTTTCGGAAACCTGATTGTCAATAGGTTTTAAGATTACAAATTTGTGAAGGAATACATGTATGCGCACTTCATGTGCCATGGGTCAAACCTGTATGAATGAATGTGTGTTTAGAAAAAAGCTGCCGGCTATGATTCTGTATCATGTGACGCATTTCATCTGTTTTATTTTCTTCCAATGATACTTTTGATCAAAGTTTGTTTCAAGAATACTGCATTTTCGAATCAAATCAGTTTATTCATTTGTACTCAAATCACAAGTGGTTAATTCTTTAAGCCTCATCAAGCACTAAAATAGCATTTATATGGTAAGCTGCGAATAAAATTCGCATTAGTAAAGCTTACAATGAACAACGTCCCTGATTCAAACTCTAAACAACAGTTTCAGTAATAGCTATGGCAGAGTGGACTGATAAAATGCGGTGCAAGCTAAAGAGAACTAATCAGTGAAAGCTACGTAAAGGGAGAGTCGAACACTAACTGGCATGAACCACGCACAAGGCACCATTGAATTACCAAAAAGGCGAAAACTAATCTATGCGCAGTAAGAAGTAAGATTCCCATCTTCAAATTGGCTGTGTCATTACAACATCGTTATGAAGCATGATCCTCTAGAGGATTACAAGCTTAATAAATTAGGAAGCAGACAGATTTAGAATCCACTTAGCATGGCCATGGTGCTTCAAAACTAAAACATTTGTGATCAGACACTGCTGGCAGCTCTTGGCCTATAAACAAGGATGTAGTGGGTATTGACACATTGCGAATCAGGGAAAGCCCATGCTAATGATTATCTTTGATCTCGCTTTTCTGCTTTGCACAAACACACAAAAACAAATCAACGTTGAGCATAAACAAAGAAATGCAGCAGTCTACATTCTACAATAACATGGATTATCCACATTAACACGCTGTCGGTTATGAGAAGTAACAATAGAAAACAAGAGACATTTTCTCTGGCAAAATGGAGAAAATACTAATCAACATTCACATTTTGTTATCCAAATAAAGGTTAAAAAAGCCATATATAAGTTTAAGTTGTCGATTATGTGCATTAAGATAAGTAGTGATGCAGGAAGTGATAGAGTATTTGAAAACACAAGATTTGTTTAAAATAGTTATTCTATGTGTCTTATAGAAGGACATCCAATTCCGTAACACAATAACATAGATCAGAATCAGATACAGCAATGATTGCAAATTGGTCTGCTAAAAAATGTGTATTTGTTTAACTGAATGTTCAATATTCAAAAAAGTACGGGGTACCAAGGCACACTGTTCAATTCCGGTACTGCACAGCATGTAATTTATTAAAATATTTGTAGCACATTTCAAGCATAAAATGTAGCTAAGCAAGTCTGTATAAAGAGATTATACCAGCAGAGAAAATACATCACTCGCCATTTGCCAAGAAACTCTATATTTCAGGTATAATAATCTTTTGAACTAAGTACAAGTGTAAGAGCGACTAACCTCGCATCTCTCTTTTGATCTTGTCCACCCTGGCATCCATTTTAGCTCTTACTATGTCTTTTTTTATCAACACTTTTTCTATTTCTATTTGAACCTCCGGTGGTACTTTAATGCATTTCTCAGACAAATGACGCTTGAATCGTGTAATTCCTCCTCCTGAAATTGTCTGAGAACAGAACTTGCATACCATCGAATTTACTTTACCATTAACTGGATAAGCATACTCCCAAGCAGCATCTTTCCTTACTTTAAGTCGCTCGGAGAAATCTGTACACTCAAATAAGAATACTTTAGATTACTAGTCATCTTTACAACAAAAATAGACGAAAAGGCATCTACAAAGTAACTACTAGCGCTGAGTTGGCACTTGCCACTACAACTTAAAGTCGCTACCTTAGCACATTTGATGTTAAGGGCGAACTCCTTATAACCAAGAATGACACGAACTTTTAAAATAATAGAATTATTCAGAATCTTATGCACTGGTAGAAATCTAATGGACATCCATTTTGTATATAAAAAGAGACAAATTGGTACAGATGCATTCAGGGAAGAAGTAAGATAAGCACATATAACAGCCAACAGAATGACTGTATCTTCTTGAAGCCATCAAACTCAGGCAAAACATCCCCGGCAAAAGCATTCCATCAACACATAGGTGGTGAACAAAGCAATGTTCAATGTATCCAACCACATGCCATATTAGGTAATGAGAGCCCATTTAGTGATACCCAATGTCCCACTACAACATTATATGCAAATATGTTCACCAAAGGAAATGACATATGTAAAATTATTATTGCATCACAATATACCTGTTATCTCCTTCCCGATGGACTGTGCTTTGGCTATCAACATAGCTTTTCCTCTTTCTTTTTCTTCCACTATTTTCTTCATCGACTCTTTAACTTCCAGAGGAACATTGGGGCATGCTTTTATTGTCTTCAAGTCATACCCACCAGCCAAATGTTCCTTAAGTCTTGTGATGCTGCCTCGTCCAGTCATTGAGCGAGAACAATACTTGCAGACCAATCCAATTTTTGGTTCTTTAATCTTTATAGCATGGGTCCAAGCAATGTCATCTTCCCTACGTTTTCCCATTTTGGAGTTCTCAGCTGCAATGTTGAACAAAAAATCAAAAATTTAACTATTCATTATAAGACATTATCAAAAAAAAAACTATACATTATAAGAGAAGTAGAGAATAAAATCTAGGCAATAACAGAACTTCAATTAAAATTGATAGAACTAGTAGCTGTTCTCTTTCTATATGTCAACCAGGTGATGCGCTATTAGTCTTGATAGTATGGGAACGTACAGTAAGCAAAATGCAAGCGTATTATAAAAAATGAAAAAGAAGAATCTGAGTTCAACCCAGTAAAGGCTAGATGGGTGGCACACGATTTTGTATTTTAAAACTTACAATACAATATTTTTTTCACTTACCACGTACATTATTATTCTTTTTTTTGTCATTTTTTTTCCGGAAAGCTACAAAAATGAAACAAAAGGAGGATTACCATATGTAAAATCAGATCAAACGAAATAATACCCATATCCTGCTTCAACTACATTATATGAACAATAAAAGTATAGATTTGCAAGAACTGACCTTTATCATCCCATTCATCATCTGTATCACCAACACAATCTAGAGATCTACTGCTTGCTGTATAATCAGAATCACTCACCGAACCCATTGGTTCGATATCATTACTATCCTTCAGCCCAACTATTTCAACTTCCTTTCGAGTTGAGTGTACATGTCCTTTTCGCATCTTCTCTTTAGTAACTGTCGAAGAACTTTTTAAATGGTGTAAAGTAGACTCGTCTTTCGTTATCGGATTAATACGTGACCGTCCAAAACAAGTCCTTGGTTTGCATTCGTGGCAAAGCCATTGCACATTCAGATCAAAAGTCTTTGGAAGTTCATCAAGACAATAGCTACAAAACAATAAAAAAAATCATACTTTCATCAAAGAAACTTCACTCATATTTCAAAAGAAAAAACCCCATCAGAAAACTCCATCTGGTTCTTTGATTTTATAAGGGAAGAAAATAAGAAAATACCAAGGAAAGAAAAATGGAGGAGATTAGATTTTCTTTTTATCTGTTTGGTTTTCTTTGGAAAGTATAATGGCTAAGACCATGACTACAACACTTTGTTGTCCAATTTTGCACTTTGCACACTCAAAATTAAAACTGAAAACTTCAAATATGTATCACATACACACCCCACCATAACGAAAGCTGTAGGCATAACTCATAAGCCCAAATCTTCCACCTTTCCATTCCTAAATACAAAAAATAAGAAACTAGAAAATTCAAGCTATCTAATTCCATGTCCCATAACAACCCTAATTAAGAAAATGGTTGTCTGATTGAAACTCTCCAATTTGAAAATCAATAGAGATTCGGTGAAACCAGTAGTCAACATATTGATGCATATTCGCCGGATGCAAAATCCACAATGATATGGGGAGACATTTTCTTTCTCGTTCAACTAAACGTCTTATTCCGACTTTCCATCCTATAAACTATCTTTCCACCCATTTTTCCTCAAAGCCAAACAGGAGTAACAGTAGTACATTCAATATGAGTGATAACCTATAGCAACTAATTAATTTCCTTAAGAAGAAATCATACTCATACCAAGAATCGTAAAGTAGCAGTAAAGAAATAAAAAACTTACTAGTGTTCTGCATTGCCCTTGCACTTGATACATAAAATCAAAGCTTCTTTGATGCCTTCGTCCCCACATTTAAGGCAAAACTCCTGTAAAAAAACATAATACAGTTAAAACCCTAAACAATTCATTAGTTAATAAAAAGTTTATATAGCAAAAAAAATTCAAAATAAATTATCAGTGACTTTGTGACGCAAAGATTGAACTGTAAAATCTCCGACTGTGACAGACACTAAACCTTAAGGTGGACAGCCACTCACCATGTCCGATTGTGAGATTAAAGTCGGAGACTTTCGCAAGTTCAACTTTGTTGCATGAACTTAATTGAGTTGGGGGTTGGTAATTTTCCTACACTCGCTCGAAATCGACTTAATTTCTGCTGACTGTGTGATGCGGCTGCGACGACGGCGGCGGATATTTGGCCCGTCGTCGACAATGGCGGTTCACGATTTGCGTAGAGAAATTCACAAATTGAAATCCTTTTATTATTATTATTATTTTGTATTGATTTTCAATTTATTTTATTCTCGATTTCCTTTTATATATATATTTCCATTTGTTTCCATTTCATGTTTTTTAAGGAAAGGGGTGGATCAAATGAAAAATGACATCTTTGGTGAGAAATAAGAAATTTTAATATCCGTTCGATTTACCATCCAACGGACTTGATTTTACCAATTTATTTGTATTTATTTTCGGAATAAAATAGAGAATGGGGTGTATTCGTCATTTGATTTAATCTAATTTTAATTAATTCCTATTTTGTCGCACACGTTCTTTTGCCTTGATTAATTATCATTAAGATCCTATTTTTTCGTTATTCAACCCCGTATAATTTTCATCTCAAACGAAGCTGATTGACGAAGCCAACGACGATGATACTCTTCCCTCCTTCTTTTTCTTCTATCAGATCTGTCCGATATGGGAGAATTCCTGCTCAAGTGCGAGCGCTCCGGTGAGGACGCCTACGCTGAAATCAGATCGTTGTTCGACCGCCTCGACAATCCTTTTTGATCCCATGCCCGCGTCTTCTTGTCCGATCTCCAGCTCCGGCGAGGACGCATGATGGTTACAAATTTTGTAAATCGAATGGCAGCGTTGCTCTAAATTCATCGCCATGTTCTTGTATGTTTGTATCACGCGACATGTGTTGATTACATTGAATAAAATGCGTAGCTTTGTACATATAATGCGTAGATTAATACATAAAATTCGAAGCAGTCTTGTTTTGGTGCTTTGCGACTAAAATGTGTGATTAATACATAAAATGCGTAGATTAATACATAAAATGCGTACACTAATACATAAAATGCGTAGATTTATAATGCGTATCTTTCTGTTTAAAATGCGTAGATATGCTTACGTATTTTAGTTGGAAAGCAACCACAATTACAACTACGAATTTTGATTTAAGAAAACTACTCATTTTAAGGCATGCCACGCATTTTAATTCTTGGATTTTGAAACCGATGGCATCAAATGAATTCAAAAATGTGAAACAATTAATCGTCCTGAAAGGATCAAAATTTTGATTAATCATGTCGAAAATCCATCCAAATCATATATTTGATTAATCAATTGCCTTAAAGCCACAGTCGCCGACCCATGCTAGAGGCAAAATCTGAAATTGATTTGATTATATTTGATTTGATTTGATTATCGGAGTGATTGATTTGAGTTTCAAAGTTTTAGTGATTACAATGAGTGAAAAGTGGGATTATGGTTGAGATTGATTTTTTGATTCCTAATTTGCCCTTTAAGCGTATTTAATAATTAAATAAATACAAATTTTAATATAAATCAGTATTAATCTAAACCGTGTATTAATTTGATCGGATGGATATTAAAATTTCTCATTTCTCACCAAAGATGCATTTCTCACAGGAACCAGACTCTTTAAGAAAATTGTTTTTCTCCTTCTAATTTCCATTACCGTTAAATTTTTTAGAAGTTTATTCATCAATTAAATTTATCCTTTTTTAGAAATTACCGACATATAAAAATACAAATCATAATCTGAATTACCCCAAATTTCTATAAGGGCATATAATTTTTATCGGATCACATTTCATAATCACAACTAAAGTGTTCCGATTCCGCGTTATGGGTTGACAGTGGGTTGTTGACTGACGAGAACTTGCAGTTGTGTAGTAAGTGGTGACCGTTAGAACTGACTGTAATCAGAGCTGGAATTTGATCCAGAGTCCAACCCTTAGCAAATACGGTGATGAAGTCGCCAGTGACTATACCCTGGAATGGTGTAACCGGTTCTCTCTCTTTGGTATCAGAGCCGCAGTGGAATAGTATATGTATTTTGTACTAGATTTATCACATATCTTCTTTATCATGAATCTTTTCAGAAACCAAAAAAGGGTTAAGAATAAATTGAAAGAAGAATATGATCTTCCGTCAAATCTAGAAGCACTTAATAAGTGGACAATCCCTAGAATTGAATCCAGTTTAATTTATAAACTAGGTACTTTTGAGAAAATTGGTCTCAAACAGGTTGTTAAGACAACTGAAGAAATAATTCCACTGAATTCTGATGAATTGACCATTAGGTTGCTTGAAGAAAGTGATTTACTTTTATACAAGCACTCTTATAAGTTTATACATATTGGTTTAGTGCAAATTGCTTTTAAACCATTAACCCTTGAAGGTTTACCAAAGAGCTTCATAGCAGCTCTACGAGATGATAGAAACCTTAATTATAAACAATCTTTAATGGGAATCGTTCAAACTAGCTTGGCCCATGGTCCAATTTATTTTGATGTTTACCCAAATATGAAATTATCTTTATCCGATATTAATATTTTGGATTTATTAACGTTAAACGTTAAAACCAATGGTTATAACTATAAATCTGGAACATAAGTAATAGCTATCTGTTATAGGATTTATTATAAGCCTCTGTTTACCCTTAATCCACATTGTAGGATAATGGATAAACAAATCAATGAGACTATATTAATAGAATCCAACTTTAGTAAGTCGAGTATCTCGACAAGACGAAAGATTAAGTGGGAAGAAACAGAATTCCCAACGGAATGGACTTTGGCAGAAGTAGTTCCACCTCAGCCAATTAGCCATAACAACTTAATCAATTTAATTCAGACTCGTGAAGGAACTATCACCCTCGAATTTGATAATATAAGCAGACCTTCGACATCTTCTAGACCCAGTTCTAGGCTTAGTAAATCAAGTTCAATGAGAAATTATATTTCATCGTTTGATTATAAGATCGAACAACCTCTTGAATCTACGAGAGCTTCAACATCTCGAATAACAGATCAGGAAAGAATTGATAGGCTAATAATGGATCAAAACAATATCGTTAAAGGCCTTAGCATTAAAGATCCGGAAATAACTGAATCTGAAATGGATTTTAATCTTTCATAATGATTAATAAAACAATAGATTTTAGTCCTGGTTCACAGGCAAGAAAAATTATTAAAATTGAATTTGAATCAGATAGTTGGAAACCTTTTAGAAAATGGTTCTTCGAATCTTATGATTCAACATAGTTTAAAACTCTAAGTAATGAATTTTACAAATTATGCGAACAAGAGAATAGAATCTTACTCTTTGTTCCCTGGTTTATTTCTACTTATGTTGAACAATATATTTCAACACTAGAAAGAAATTATAAGTTGAGCACGGGTAAAAACATTACACAGGTTTATCCACCTCAACAACCTTTTCAAATTGAAAAGAATGGAATTAGTCATAATATGTTGCATTTGCTAAGTTATTAGAAGATTACACTCTTCCTGCACATGTAAACAAATGGATATGATGTTTAGACAAAATAATTATTCTAATCTGTATTTGGGTATCCTTGGAGAACAATTAGGTTCTTTACAAAACAGAGTAGAACAATTAATTGAGGTTATGAAAACTCAGTCAATTATAACTGAAAAACCAGTAGAAATAACTACGTCCAAAACTATAGGAATGGCTACACCTAGTTTACAAATTACAACCACCTCCTATCATTATAGATTTTAAATTAAAACCTATGAAGGATCTAGAAGATTTTCTAGAAGATAAATTCAATAGAATGAAGTTAACAACTCTTGATAAAAATCTAAGAGATAAGCTTATAGAAGAACCAAATTATAAGCAAGTTTATCAAGATCAAATGAATATACTTCATAAATGGGCAGATAAGCCTACTACGAGATTATATTATTACCCTAGACCAACACCAGTGGATGTCTTAATAGAAGAATCCAATGAGATTATTACAAACTGTTATAGTGGCAGACACATCTATGAATGGTATATAGATGGTTATGCTAATCAACAAATTCATAATACATTGTATAGGATGTTGATGTACTCCACAATTTGCAAGATTAATGGTAATAGTGATAAAAATGCTGCTAATATGATAATAGCAGGTTTTTCAGGCCAATTAAAAGGTTGATGGGATAATTATCTCACTCTAGTTGAGAAAAATGATATTCTCAATAAAATTAAACAAGAAGGTGATAATCTTGTTGACGATGTTGTTTATACTCTGATTGTTAGTATATTTGAACAATTCACAGGAAAATACTCAGCAAATGGTGAGAGTATTAGAACCTTATTGCAAAATCTTAGGTGTAAAACACTTACGGATTTTCGGTGGTATAAAGATACTTTCTTAAGTAGAGTAATAGAATTACCAGAGTGTAATGGCACTCATTGGAAGTCAAAATTTATTGATGGCTTGCCTAGTTTCTTTGCTGAAAGGATTAGAAATCTCCTTAGAGGAAATCATCCTTCTATTCCTTATGAAAATTATACTTATGGTAAACTAATTGGAGTTTGCACTCAAGAAGGAATAACCTTATGTAATGAAATTAAGTTGAATCAACAACTTAAATGACAAAGTTTTATGGGAAATCACAATTAGGTAATTTCTGTGATCAGTTTGCTATTGACAAACCCTTTTCTAGTAAGCCTAGAAAACCTAAGAAGGATTATACAACATATCATAAAAGAAAAAGGTTTTTTTAAAACGAAAGTTGAGGAAAAAGAAAAACGTCAATACGCTAGGAAAGACAATAAGTGACAAAATTCTAAGTCAATGACTTGTCATAAATGTGGCAAAAAGGGCCACTTTACCAATAATTGTTGGGTTAAACAAAAGATTAATAATCTTGAAGAATCAGATAGGATAAAAGATATTATATCAAACATCCTTCTTAATAATGATTCAGGATCAGAATTAACTGATCATTCTTCAACTAATGAAGACCTAAAGGTTTTAAGAAATGAAACCCTTAATACTGACCCAGATTTTGATTGTGCTCCTTGCAAACAAGGGCAACCCTATCTTAAACAGGATTCTGAAAATGAGGAAGCATTATATAAAATGCAGTCACAATTCCAAGATTTGGAAATTAATATGTTAAGCTTTAAATCTGCCATGGAACTTCTCGAGGAAATAACAGATCCCAAAGCTAGGTTAAAGATTATGGAAAAGTTTAATGCTCAGGATGATGCAAAGATAGAAACTTCTAATTCACAAGAAGTTCATAGGGAAATAATTAACCCTGAGCCTTATCTAATGGATGAAGTCTATAGACGGATTAGGAAGAAAATAGAGGTAGAAAAATCTACTTCTACACATGATTTGATCATAGAGATTAATAATCTCAAAAAAGAGATTCAAAACATTAAGACAAGTAATAAACGTCTTGATCAAAGGATTTCTAGAATTAAGAAAGGCAAAAAAGTTATAACTTTTGATCAAGAAATACCTTCGGATCAAAATCTTAAACAAGAAATCAATGATGACCATTTCTTATCTACTTTAGAAATGTTTATTACACAAAAATGGCTTGTTAAGATTACATTGTTAATTAACAATGATTATTCGAAAGATTTTACTGCTCTTATAGATATGGGGCAGATTTGAATGTTATTCAAGAAGGGTTACTCCCTACAAGATATTTTCATAAAACTACGCATACATTATCTCATGCGGGGGGGGGGGGGGGGGGGGGGAGTGAATAGTCTCCAAATTAATTACAAATTTCCTGAAGCTAAAGTATGCATCAATCAAAAATGTATACCAACCAGTTTTTACTGGCTAAAGATATTACCAACCAAGTAATACTTGGAACAC
The DNA here is from genome assembly GCA_033675215.1 of Rhodiola kirilowii. Lineage (NCBI taxonomy): Eukaryota > Viridiplantae > Streptophyta > Magnoliopsida > Saxifragales > Crassulaceae > Rhodiola > Rhodiola kirilowii. The sequence continues at coordinate 25,170 of JAUCNB010000082.1, forward strand.
CTTTCCTTATAAAGATTTATCCTATTGATAGGATTGATCCAAAAGGAATAGTGGGGACCTTTGAAGGAAAAGATATTTCATTACAGTTTATAATTGAGCTTTTAACAAAGGTTTTAAATGATGTTTATAACATCATAGCTGTTAAAAAAAGAATTAAATGTTCTCACTATCAATGACAGACTTCAGAATCAATTTTCTCTTGAAATCTGTAGAAATAATCTTCACTTTTAGGGATGACAGAAAACATATTGTTTCTACCCCATCAAAGGAAGGTTTGGATAAATACCAAATATCGACCAAGGCTAGACCTTATCATACAAATTTTGCTTATATCAAAATGTGCAGAGAAGACATTGATATTTTGTCACACAAAGGATTAATTAATCCTTGGAAATCTCCCTGGACAGGTACAACTTTCTATTTTCATAAAAATAGTAAGCAAGGTAAAGGAATTTCTAGACTAATAATTAATTACGAACCCTTTATCAAAATCCAAAATTGGATTAGATCTCCTATAATATGGACGAATCATCCAGGTCTTAGTAATAAAAAAGAATTGTTAGATGAGCTATATGCATCTGTTATTCTTTCTAAATTTAATATTAAAACAGGCTGCTGGCAAGTAAAAATCTGCAAGACTGATAAATATAAAATAGCCTTTGAAATTCCTTATGGACAATTCGAATGGGAAATTTTCCCGTTTAGCCTAACAAAAACTTCTTATGGCTTCCAAGATATCATAAACTATATTTTCGTCTTCTCAAAAATTCTTGAAATTCATTTTAAACATATAAGGATGTTTCACAATAATTTTGGAATCAGTCCAATTATATCTAAATTAAAGGATAATGGTATAATAATACCTAAGCCAACGATAATAGTTTTTCATACAAAAACGAAATTTCTAGAAAGTTTAAATCATATTTCTGCTTCTTATAACGATGCCATTATCCTATATGATAATAAGCCAGCCCAATGGACTAACCAGCATGCTATCATGATCAAAAGAAAAATTGAGACTTTAATTTTCTCAGTAGTAACATACGCCTTTAAATTTCACATGGATTTATATAATCAAAAAATCAAGAGTGATGTTTTTAACCAATTGTTTACCAGATGGCAGGATTATTCGATCCCCTTCAGCCTCAAGATTGCTTATGAGCAAGGAAAGGAAATTAGTCATTCTAAACCTTTTCAAACATCTTATTATTTGACTTTACATTTTACAGGTCAGATGGATATGCCATCATTTGCCGATTTTGTGACCATCAGAAAAATATCCAACTCCACAGGCAATGCTCCTGACTCTTCATCCTATGCTGAAATAACAGCAATGGAAACTGACGGCATGGACCATACTACTTACCACTTGAAAGAAAAGGAAGAACTTATATTTGTCCTTAGGGACTCCAAAGGGAGTAATACTTCACCTTGGACTCTACTTGAAGAATACAACAAATTATACTATAATGGAGCATACCCTTTCACGAGGCCCTTTCGTGACCAGAACTTTTATGAGAACATACTCATAAAAAATGGGTGTCATATTTCTCATGTTAAGCAACCAGGAGGATATACCTTCAGTGAGCTTATTATCAAAAGAGTAATCTCTCTCCAAGAATGGGGAAATAACCCCACTATGACAAGAAGATTTCACATATTGGAAAAGCATATTCAGATAGACATACTATTGAATATGACTACTTGGACTATACGGATGCCTTTCGTACAGTTCCTCTGCATGAAAACTCCAAGCACAATCATTTTTGGTCCATCACCGTTTGCTCGAATATTAACAAAACCGAGATACCTTCTTGGTTTGTAAAATGGTGGCGTCATTTTGGTCTTGTGAAGAAAATCCTTCCAGAACCTTTGAGGGAAACATTTTCCAAATGGAGAAAGACTTCAGCAACACCTTTACTGGAGTATCAAGACAATGATTTCAAACCAGCGAAATTATATTCTCTCCTCTTCTTCATAGAATTCTCCATCCCTTATCTCTGGCGATGGGAACCAGCGTTTGGCTATACATACTGACAAGCGTATTTTTAACCCTTTATAGTTGTCAAATTATGAGTTTTAGGGGTCAAATTGCAGTCAAACAATATTTATAAACCTTGTTAAGCCAAGGGTCGATCCAAGGAACAGGTGTATGAGTACTAGCAAACAGTGTGACCTATTTAGCTATTCCGATTAAACTTTGTAAAAAGGTTTGATTGCCACGAAAAACAGCAGAAATTAAATAACAGAAAATTAAATGGTTTGTACTTATCAGAGAAAGAATTCTAGAATCCATACTTCACCCGTGCCAACCCCACTAATCATGCAATCATGTCACGTAAATTACTCATGCTATCGAATATGGAATTAAACCAAAATAACACTAGACAAGCCGCCCATCCACGGATCATTGTCTAGATTAATCTCAATCGTTGAACGCCGCCCATCCACGGATTATCAACGATCTCGATTGTTAAAGTAAAGGTTTTTCCTATTAATTCATGTACGACCATTGTAGCAACATGACCTAACATCAATTTCATGTTATCCGATTAATACTTCGGACCCATTCATCTTTCGGTAATTAACCTAAATACGTTCTAGCATGTAAACATACCCTTTGATGTAAATACTTGCATAGAACGATAAAATTAAGCACACAATGAAATTGAATATTTGAATCGCATAAATAAAACCGTTAATTGATCACATGAGAGTTGGGTACATAGCACGGGATCCGTAGGATCCCGGAATAAGAAGACTACTCACTACTAATGGTAGGTTAACCAAAAGTAGTGTTGATAAAGAGACAAAGGACATGAAAACAGTAATGACGCGGGTGCTCGTTGAATCTCTCATAGTGAACTCTGTCTTCTCTCCCAAGTTAGGGTTATTCTTCTCCAAATAAGCACACCTGTTTAATCTGGTCATGTTTCCTTTTATAGTTCGTCCAGAAAGGGCCAAAAACCCAAAAAATGATTTTTTGAAATAAGCTGAAGATTTGACTCCCGACGATGCCGTGACACTCGTGACAGTTAATATGTCACGGCCTCTCACGGCTTGAGCTGAATCTCTCTGGGAAACAATGGTGCCGTGACACCCGTGACAGGTGAGTGCGTCACGGTTGTCACGGGCTGAGCTGAAATCTCAAGGGAAAACAGGTGCCGTGACACCTGTGACTGTCTGATATGTCACGGGTGTCACGGGCTGTTGCTGGTGCAGAACCCTTTTTGGCCATTTTCGATCAATCTTTTCGTTCTTTCCGTATCTTAAGCCTAAGGAGCGACGATATGCGTTATTGTCCTGAAACACTAGAGAAAGACATCAAATCTGGACAATTTGTCTGGGGAACAAGCGTTATCCTTCATTGAATGTAGTGAATAATTAGTCAAAATATCGACTGATCAAAACACTCCACACTTAGGATTTGTTCATCCCGAACAAATGTCAAACGATTGGCAGGATAAATACATGAGTGAATGTAATGCTCAACGACCAATAGTTTATAAGCTACCCACTCAAGTGACATGTGATCAATCCTAACTAACACAAAAACAAAAGATAACTCACTGTCGTAAAGGACACGAATGCATTTAGCGTATGCATCAATCCTTTAAACCTATAGGCTGTCCTAGTAGGACGAGTATAGTCTCCTGAAGGTTTTCAGGAATGGGACTACCTACAAATCCCCTGTACAACTAACTAACGTGTATGCATGAGATGATGCTCAACGAGTCACAGTAAAGTCATGTCATACCTCGGATTCATCGTGTTACCTCAACTTCAATTCAAACATCTTCATCAAAGTTTTCAGACAATCATAGATTAAATGAGTTATGCATTCAAACGGTCAGTACACACGACTAGCAAACGTCTCATCACAAGTTCTAAATAGTTCTATATCAACGTGATAAGAACATGAATAGTTACACAAAACATGCTCTCCATTCACCTATGCTATCTAGGGATAGTCCACGGGTTCTTGGCGCAAAGCTCATTCTCAAGTGCCAAGGACTAGGCAATGACCCGTAAGAGAAGAGGAGCCTGGCTTAAGGATTTTCTGAAAAATAGTACAAAAATTTGCATCAAAATTTCAGTGCAAGCACGAGGGTCGTCCCTTAGTTTCTAGCACATGAATTTGCAAGACAAGTCATGATTCGCACGCAATGAGAAGATGGAATTACACTACATCATGCAAAAGGGGGCAGAAATTGTTTCAAAACTGTTTTCCATACTCAAGGGGTGACTTTTCTCACTTTGCCCTTGGTACTAAAAAAAACTTTCTTCACACAAGGGGTGACTTTTCTCACTTTGCTCTTGGTGTTTTTCTATTTTTCTCTTTTTTTTCTGCAGGAAATAGGTCGCACATTTTTTCTTCAAAAACAACTATGCTTTGGGTCAATTTTTCACCCTCTTTTGAAAATTCAGAACTTTGTTCTTGATTGAAAACATTAAAAACCAATTTTCTAACTCCACACTTAAAGCTTGACATAGTGTATGAATGAAGGCGGGTGCATGCAAATCACAACAAGTATATAGAAACACATACTAGTACTAAGGTCACCTAGAAAAAGAGATGCATATTTAAGTTTTTGACATTTTTGAACCGGTGCCTACTAGTTTAAAGTCTCAAACATGCTTTAAGAAATACGTAGAACATGTGATAAGCAAAGGCTAGCAATGATACTGACTCAAGAGAATACACCCAAGATTAAAACTATTTCAAGTCCTAGACTTCAAATCCAAACGAGTGTCAATCAGTCAAGGAGTATCGTAGAAAACGAGGATTTCAATCGCAATACGTAGACAGTTGAGCATATGCAAGAGTGAATGTGATATGCAATGTGTGTGACTATGCGCTAACCACTCCACACTTAAAAATGAGCTTAGTCCCTAAGCGAAGGAATAAGAGATCAGAAAAGGTGCATAGGAACTTACCTCGTGTGTGATAGTTTGATATCCATAGAGATTAAACGATGTCTGGTGAGTGAAACACGACTTGTGAGCTGGTAGGTATATAGAGAAACACACAAAGCTTCACAAGTAATAGGTTAGCATCGATAATCGTGGAGAAACCTGGATGAGGAATGCCACATGAATGAAGAAGGTAAACGATGTGAGTAAAGATGAATAACAGAAACGAAATAACTCAAGCATCGAATAACATGGAAATAGTGAATAGCATCCAAAAGTCAGTGTACAATAGCTAACCATGAAATGTATAACAACTAACAAAATGACAAAAATAAATCATGAAGCGTGAATGCAAGAAAAACTAGCAGGCCCCATCATCTGCAGCATCCCCATCAGAGCCAAACAACTGCTCTATGCTTTCTGAGGCTTCAGCACCGGTGGGACGAGAAGGGCCATCTTCGCGGCCAGCGTGGGAAGGGGGAGTGACAGCACTGTCTTGTCGCGAGGCAATGTGTACAAAAATAATTTATAAGTCCACTACTTGTGACTTCACTATTGGATTAGTAAAGCGGTAAGTAGGGGTCGAACCCAAGGGAATTAGGGGATAGTAGTTCTCCGTGGAAATGTCACAAAAATAAATACAGTTGGGGTTGATTGTGGTTTTAATACTGAAAGTAAATGATAAAAAGTAAATACTGAAAGTAAGTGCGTAAAAGTAAAGTTCTTGAAGGACAAGGCTTGCTGAAAGTAAGTACGTAAAAGTAAAGTGCTTGAAGGACAAGGCTTGCTGAAAGTAAGTGCGTAAAAGTAAAGTGCTTGAAGGACAAGGCTTGCTGAAAGTAAGTACGTAAAAGTAAAGCACTTGAAGGACAAGGCTTGCTGAAAGTAAGTGCGTAAAAGTAAAGTGCTTGAAGGACAAGGCTTGCTGAAAGTAAGTACGTAAAAGTAAAGTGTTTGAAGGACAAGGCTTGCTGAAAGTAAGTGCGTAAAAGTAAATGTGCTGAAAGTAAACAGTTGATAGTGAGACTGAAAGTAAAGTGACAGGTGGTGTTTTAATCAAAGGAAATCATTCGGTTTAGGGGTTTTATATCATATCTTTGTTCATCATCAACTTCTAATGATCATACTAAGTGTTCAAGATGTATCAAGGCCATTTCTAGCACTCGACTTGCCACACCGCCTAGTCCTTTTCAAGACATAGCTTACCAGTTCTAGCTAGGCTAATTCCTCCTTTCGAAGTATCTTAGCCTAAGTGCATCCACTTGATCAGTCATTTCCAATCAACCAAGTGGTTTTAAAGATGGATTAGACTACGCTACCAAGTTTTGCCCTTTCGATGCATCCACTTGGTTTTGCAGTCTAATCCGGATCGAACTACCCGACTAAGCTTTGCCCTTTCGATGCATCCACTTAGCCTTGTTATGTTCTACTCGAATAAAAGGCACAAAGAACTAGCTAGAACACTAAGTAGCATTAAGCAAAGAGTCTAGAACGGTTTATGATATAAATACACACTTCAACCGAATGAAGAGTTTAGCTACCAATATTCATTGAGGTGAATACCATAGCTAAGTACAGGAAAAGTAAAGGGTTTGGAAAAAGTAACTCAAGAACAAACATGAGTACTTATGAACAAACTGGAATACTCAAGAACAAACAGGAGTATTCAAGCTAGAATACTCAAGAACAAACAGGAGTATTCAAACTAGAGAGATGTACTTCAAGAACAAACAAGAGTACATAAGAGAGATTTTGGGACGGATGAGGGATGATAATTCAAGGAGGGGTGCACCTCCTTTTATAGCCATGGAGTGGCGGTTTAGGGGGAGATATTTTGCTCCCCACTTGGCTTTAGTTCTCTCCCAATGCCTCTAGTTCCTCCCCAACTCCGGTTTGGACTTAGTTGCTCTTCGGTTGGAGTTTGGATGAGACAAAGGGTGGCACATGGAGATCACATGGGCGGCTAGAGCTTCAAAGGGCAACCACTTGACTTAGTTGAGCTTGGTTGAGGCTTGGTTATTGGTTACAAGGGTAGTTTCATCCTAAAAGATCTACCGACTAAACTAGTTAGAAACCAACCGGGAATATTGGATCTTTAAGATATTTGGTTGGTCTTTGATGGCACTAAAACATATGCACTTTAGGCAACCGCCACGCTTATTGTTTCGATCATTTTATCACAATTTCACTTGCTATTTGACGCTTTGTGGTTCATTTTCAGGCAAATTACAGCGTTTAAGCTAAGAACACAAGTGAGCATTGATTTTGGAGCAAAACCGAGCTTTTGGAGCAAAAAGTGCCCGGGATGAAGATCCAGTTGGCGGGCTCAAATATTGGTCTTAATATGAGCCGGCCGACTGAAGTTGTGATCAAGAAGATAAAGTCTCTGAGCCTCCGAGTCGGCCGACTCAAATCTTGCCTACCAATCCAGCCCGCCGACTCAACTGCTCAGAAGCTTTATGAAGTCTTCCCCTGATCCAGTCGGCCGACTGGAATTCCTTCATACCAGTTGAGTCGGCCGACTGGAATCTGCTACAGTTCCGGAAACCCTAACTTGGGCTATAAATAGAAACTTTTAGATCTCATTCAAGGGGACTTTTTTGGGGATTTTTGGCACGAATTTTGAGGAGCATCTAGCACGAATTTCAAGGTGGATTAAGTGAAGAAGAAGATCAACAACAAGGATTCTCATACTTTTCAATCTCAAATTGGTTCTAGACTCCTAAACTCATTCTCCTTCATTTGTTTTTGATTATAATCTCACCATGAGTGAGTAGTGACTTTGATTGGGGATTATGGATCCCCTAGACATGTTTGTGATGATTTAAATACAATGGATGTTAATATTGAATGAGTTTGCACATGAATCTTCTTCATTTGAACTAAATGTTTAGAGTTGCCCATAAGGTGTTTGTGAAATGTCCTCAATGGGAACTTAGCTTAATCTCATGTTTGATGTAGCTCACGTTGATCAACATGACTTTAATGAAATGAATGAAGAGGCATTAGGACTTTTGTGTTACATGGCGACACTTAAATTCTAATGAGATTGGCTTGAATTTAACAAGAATGTGGTTATCTAGTCAATAGAGCGCGTGTGTGAGACTAGAAACGCATGTTCTATAGGGCCAATAGAGCGCGAGTGTGAGGTCCTATGCGAGGTGTAACCTCTTCATTCTAGGTTGTAGCGCGAGTTGAACTTAGGTTGAATGTTGCATGGCTATAATCTACTCATGTGCATGCAAATTCATAATTGACATCCAAAATCATTGTCACGATAATTGTCTAGGTGGGGAAGTAATCCCTAGTCATCTTTGATTGATTGTTTACTTCTTTCGTCGATAAAATCTCTCTTTCGGATAGTAAAAGCTTGCTATCAACCTCTTTCGAGGAACAAACCCCCCCAAACCATAGACAATCTAGATTTAATCCTTAGCGCACTTAGTTTAATCACCTATCTCTTGGGTACGACCTTGGGTTTCCCGAGTCAAAATATAAATGTTTTGATTAACCGTGATTAGCATAAGTATTTGATTTCCTTATCGAATATTTACACTATATTATCGAGCGATCAAATGGCCCCTAGAAAATTGCCCCGACGGTCGCTATGAAGAAGAAGATGATGGCTATGAGGAAATATTTGCATGGCTATCATCTTCTTCATAGCGCCTCCAATTTCTGTTGTTTCTTTGATCGCTCGAAAATATAGTGTAAATATTCGACAAGGAAATCAAATACTTATGCTAATCACGGTTAATCAAAACATTTATATTTTGACTCGGGAAACCCAAGGTCGTACCCAAGAGATAGGTGATTAAACTAATTGCGCTAAGGATTAAATCTAGATTGTCTATGGTTTGGGGGGGGGGGGTTTGTTCCTCAAAAGAGGTTGATAGCAAGCTTTTACTATCTGAAAGAGAGATTGTATCGACGAAAGAAGTAAACAATCAATCAAAGATGACTAGAGATTACTTCCCCACCTAGACAATTATCGTGACAATGATTTTGGATGTCAATTATGAATTTGCATGCACATGAGTAGATTATAGCCATGCAACATTCAACCTAAGTTCAACTCGCGCTACAACCTAAAATGAAGAGGTTACACCTCGCATAGGACCTCACACTCGCGCTCTATTGGCCATATAGAACATGCGTTTCTAGTCTCACACTCGCGCTCTATTGACTAGATAAACACATTCTTGTTAAATTCAAGCCAGTCTCATTAGAATTTAAGTGTCTCCATATAACACAAAAGTCCTAATGCCTCTTCATTCATTTCATTAAAGTCATGTTGATCAACGTGAGCTACATCAAACATGAGATTAAGCTAAGTTCCCATTGAGGACATTTCACAAACACCTTGTGGGCAACTCTAAACATTTAGTTCAAATGAAGAAGATTCATGTGCAAACTCATTCAATATTAACATCCATTGTATTTAAATCATCACAAACATGTCTAGGGGATCCATAATCCCCAATCAAAGTCACTACTCACTCATGGTGAGATTATAATCAAAAACAAATGAAGGAGAATGAGTTTAGGAGTCTAGAACCAATTTGAGATTGAAAAGTATGAGAATCCTTGTTGTTGATCTTTTTCTTCACTTAATCCACCTTGAAATTCGTGCTAGATGCTCCTCAAAATTCGTGCCAAAAATCCCCAAAAAAGTCAGTGAACTTCTTGGTTCTTGAAGGAGGGTAGAACTTGTTCAGAAAAGCTGTGGCTAAATGGTCGCAAGTACGAAAAGTCCCTGGATCGTGATTTTGTAGCCACTCCTTGGCATCTCCATATAGCGACGAAGGAAATAATTTCAAGTAGACATATTCAACGGGTGTATTCCTCGGCTTATAGGTCCGGCAATATTCTTGAAAGTTGGTTAGATGATTGGAGGGATTCCCGGCCCCTTGAAACTGATCATTCGTAACCATGTGCAGTAGAGATGATTTAACGTCGAAATCAAAAGCGTCTTCGTCGGGAGGCATAATAACCGAACCATTACCCTCGAGGGTGGGAGTCATGTAATCTCCCACGGGCCTTTCATCATTCTCGTCGTCATACCTCCAATTTCTGTTGTTTCTTTGAGGAGCGGGAGGATCTTGCTCACCAATATCATCATTATGCCTAGCGGGAAGATTTTCCATTTCTTCCCCATCAATCCGACGATCACGGTTATCTCCTTGGAGAACCGGGCAGTTCTCATTCTCATTTTCCATTATAAATCCCGGTGGCAAATAAAGCGCCGGGTTTAAGAGAGGAGGTGGGCGAGGTCTTGGCCCTTGGAAAGCCGGTGGAACAATAGGAGCAATAGGAACCAATGGAGGTAGAGGGTTCTTGCGAGGTCTACCTCTCCCTCTCTTAACGGTAGGTTGAGAAGGTCTAGAAGTACTTGAAGAAGAGCTGGTTGCTACGTGTTTCTTTCCTTCAAATCTTGTGTTCATTCAATTGCCTGCGAGAACAAAAGAAATTCTTAGCAATGAGCGGCAAAAGAAATAAACACAATCAAGATCAACACAAGCAATGGCTACCAAGTAAGGAAAAGCAAACAAAACTAGATAATCTAATAGCACGATAGTTAATTAACCTATCCCCGGCAACGACGCCATTTGATCGCTCGATAATATAGTGTAAATATTCGATAAGGAAATCAAATACTTATGCTAATCATGGTTAATCAAAACATTTATATTTTGACTCGGGAAACCCAAGGTCGTACCCAAGAGATAGGTGATTAAACTAATTGCGCTAAGGATTAAATCTAGATTGTCTATGGTTTGGGGGGGGGGGGGGGTTTGTTCCTCGAAAGAGGTTGATAGTAAGCTTTTACTATCCGAAAGAGAGATTTTATCGACGAAAGAAGTAAACAATCAATCAAAGATGACTAGGGATTACTTCCCCACCTAGACAATTATCGTGACAATGATTTTGGATGTCAATTATGAATTTGCATGCACATGAGTAGATTATAGCCATGCAACATTCAACCTAAGTTCAACTCGCGCTACAACCTAGAATGAGGAGGTTACACCTCGCATAGGACCTCACACTCGCGCTCTATTGGCCCTATAGAACATGCGTTTCTAGTCTCACACTCGCGCTCTATTGACTAGATAAACACATTCTTGTTAAATTCAAGCCAATCTCATTAGAATTTAAGTGTCTCCATGTAACACAAAAGTCCTAATGCCTCTTCATTCATTTCATTAAAGTCATGTTGATCAACGTGAGCTACATCAAACATGAGATTAAGCTAAGTTCCCATTGAGGACATTTCACAAACACCTTATGGGCAACTCTAAACATTTAGTTCAAATGAAGAAGATTCATGTGCAAATTCATTCAATATTAACATCCATTGTATTTAAATCATCACAAACATGTCTAGGGGATCCATAATCCCCAATCAAAGTCACTACTCACTCATGGTGAGATTATAATAAAAAACAAATGAAGGAGAATGAGTTTAGGAGTCTAGAACCAATTTGAGATTGAAAAGTATGAGAATCCTTGTTGTTGATCTTCTTCTTCACTTAATCCACCTTGAAATTCATGCTAGATGCTCCTCAAAATTCGTGCCAAAAATACCCAAAAAAGTCCCCTTGAATGAGATCTAAAAGTTTCTATTTATAGCCAAAGTTAGGGTTTCCGGAACTGTAGCAGATTCCAGTCGGCCGACTCAACTGGTATGAAGGAATTCCAGTCGGTCGACTGGATCAGGGGAAGACTTCATAAAGCTTCTGAGCAGTTGAGTCGGCGGGCTGGATTGGTAGGCAAGATTTGAGTCGGCCGACTCGGAGGCTCAGAGACTTTATCTTCTTGATCACAACTTCAGTCGGCCGGCTCATATTAAGACCAATATTTGAGCCCGCCGACTGGATCTTCATCCCGGGCACTTTTTGCTCCAAAAGCTCGGTTTTGCTCCAAAATCAATGCTCACTTGTGTTCTTAGCTTAAACGCTGTAATTTGCCTGAAAATGAACCACAAAGCGTCAAATAGCAAGTGAATTTGTGATAAAATGATCGAAACAATAAGCGTGGCGGTTGCCTAAAGTGCATATGTTTTAGTGCCATCAAATCACTCCACACTTAATGTTTGATCGTCCCGAGCAAACTAATCATAGAGATCAACAACAATAATGCATTTTACTCGTTCAAGATTGGTTCAAAGGGAACTCCATACGGTGATGATAACTAACTAAGAACACTAAGAAATAAAAACTACTTCCGATAAACCACTTCCGTAGGTGACACGAGTGCATTTAGCGAATGCACCAAGCCTTTAAACCCCTAAGCTACCCTAGTGGACGAGTTATAGTCTCGTGAGAGTTTTCAGAAACGGGAATACTCACAAATCCCACATGCATTTATCCCATAAGAGTGAAGAACAAGAGTGTTAAACAATTAAGGTAATGATTTCTCAAAACTTACTTCACGTCCCACTCTAGCATCACAATCACTATACATTTCAAGAGAGTTTTCAAACCGTTTAAGTTCACATGAGGGTGCACTTTCAAGGAGGTCAATACTAGCGCTATCAAGTGACTAACCTAGAAGTCTATTTATTTTTGAAGCAAGATTTCTGAAAAATGGTTAAAGCTTTTTGCACAAAAATGTCGTTCGATCACTTGTGCTAGCTAGGGCTAGTCCACGGGCTCACGATATAAACTCATTTCCAAGTTTTAGACGCTAAAGTCGTAATCCATAAGGAAAGAGGAGTTTGACAACAAGAGTTCTTAAAACAAGTGAAAACCAATCAATAGCTTTCGTGAAATCACAAGGGTCGTTCTAAAGCTCAACTTGCTAGCACACAATGCACGTGATGAACTCACACATGTAAGAGATGATGGAAGGGCATAAAGTCAAGCTTTAAGTGCTTTTTATTTTTTCCTTTTTTTTGAATAGCCTTTGGCATACAAATGCTTTCGAGGGGGGACTTACCTCCATAACCCCCGGCATTTGTATCCTTTATCATTTCTTTTCTTTTTCTCTTTTTGTTGTTTTTTTTGCATGGGGCTTCACCCTCTTTTGACTCCACACTTAAATCTTGACAATATGCCCCATGTAAATATGGAATGTGTGAGAAACAACCACGAACAAGGCACGAGGCAAGAGAACTAAAGTCACCTAAAAGCAATTGAGAGATTTAAGTTTTTCATAAAGGGTAAAAAGTGTGCTTGCTAAAACTTTTTCAAAGCATGCGTGAAAAATACTTAGATTGCTAGATAGGCACGAGATAGCAATGAACATTGATTCACAAGAAATAAGCATTCAATAGAACTGGCTTGATTTTAAACTCTAAATCATGTAAAGGGAAGTTGTAAGCTAGATGTGACTTATAGAAGATGAGAATTGATAGTCACAAGCCTTTAGTAGTACAACACTCAAGAAAAGTTGGGATAAAGCATTACGCAAGTGTTCACTTTCAAAAGATATGCATGGTGTAAACATGCGAACTATGCGCCTAATCCAAATAACAAACCAAACCACACACTCCACACTTAAATGAAGCTTAGTCCCTAAGCGCAAGAAATAGTGAAGGTAGAGACAAAGGCGCAAAGAAACTCCCCTCGTTTGAAGAATGTAGTCCATTTCAATCAACTCGGCTCATTTTGGATAGAAAAACTTCCCCTTGATGGCAATATAAAACAATGAGAGTCAATGTGCACTAGCATGAACATTTTCATAAAAGCATTAGCATGATACAAGTGAAAATCAACCTCCTCATGTCATAACATAAAATATCCAACAAGGGTACAAACGAGAGTCATACAACCAAAATGCGCACCATGGCGACTTTAACATCCAAAGTATCAAAAGATAGCAAGTCAAATATTATCACAAGGTTCATAGGAATAGAGGTGCAGATTCAAATGACCACAAAACATAAGCAAAATCACCGGGCAAGCCTCAAAATGGACCATCATCATCATCATCATCGTCTGGGCTAGCAAATCGATCCTCGGTTGCTGGAGGTCCGGTGGTAGGATAGGGAGGTGGAGGAGCATAATATGAAGTAGAGGCGTAGGAAGGAGCATAGCCGATTGGTTGAGGCGGGCGAGCACGAGACCAAGTGGGGGCATAAGGAGGATGAGTGTAATCAACTGGTGGAGGAGGAGGAGCACTAGTACTGATGGATGGAGCACTCATGTTCTGGACGAGGGAAGTGAGAGTAGTGCGTACCCACTGAGCCTCCTAACGATGAAACTCCTCCAGGCGACCAAATCCCACCCTCAAATCAGCCATATCGGCAGAAAGCCTCTCAAACTGTGAAGTCCAATCCACACTAGAAGGCGGCATGCTCTCAGATGGAGGAGGGTTGGATGGATGAGGGTCGGATAGATCGGGGGATGATGGTGGTGATGGAGTGAGGGTGCAGTCTCGGTGCCTTGATAAATATGCGGCTTTGCTCCTTTTAGCTTTCTCTCGAACATCCTTGTCGTGTGGTTTGTCATCGTGATCCCAAAGTAGTGTTCCGGGCTTTAGGAAGTGGCCGCGCCTCATAATATCAAGATCGAGAACCTTCCTTGAGGGCTCCTCCGATGCGAAACTGAAGTTACAGTTCATTGCTATCAATGTAATCAACGAGCCTCCTCCAAGTGCGATTGTTCTTGAACTTTTACTCATAAAGCCCTCAAAACTCTCGGCGAGGACTGTAATCCAATCATTCCTATCCCTATAGTCGATGAGCATCAATAATTTCATATCCGGAGTTGTCACCTTTTGAGCTAGCCCTCCTCGGGTGTTTATGCCGATGGCAATGAGATGGTGAATCACCTTCCAAATAGGATCTTTGATTTCTGCGGAGCTGTAGGAAGAATCGAACCACTCATTCCTCCCCGAGATCCTTTTCCAGAATTTAGTTCTAGCAAGGGCATCATAAACTGGTGGCCCTGGTAGCACGGGAGGGAATTTCAGCCACTCCGACAACACTTCATGATCAACCTCAAATTCCTCCCCTCCAATAACAAACCTCCATTTTGTCACCAATTTCCCCCCTCCTCTCCGCTTCAAACGAACACAAGAATTCCTTCACTAATCTATCATAACAACCGGGATCATCCATAAGAAAGAAACCTAAACCACAACCGGATAATCTACGTCGTACCTCATCTCCTATTTGGAGGTTGTCGAGCAATGCCCAATCGGGATAGGAGGTCGGAATGACAATCTTCTTGGCGTTCGTAATCCGCTCGAGCCTAGCTAGATGCTCCTCTTTTTGGAATTGAAGCGGTTCCCAAAATGGGTACGGCTTGGGAGGTAATGCCAATGCCAATTCGTCATTGGTTTGAGCTGCTGGACCTTTCCCCTTTGAGGCTTTTGAAGACGTTCTCCGGTCGAAGCCTTGTGCTTCTTAGGTGGAGGTGGAGTAGGCGATTTCCGGGGCGGGGAAGGTGTATCTTCCCTAAGCACAAGTCGCCTCGTAGCCTTTCGTGGATGATTTCTCCTCAAACCGTCCCCATCCCCTTCAATTGAATCTTCAAACGGATTAGGCTTGGATGGAACCTTGGATTTGGAGGTGGCTCGATCTTCGTATCTAGCCATGGAGGTGGTTTTTTGCTCGAATTTGAAGGAAGTTTGCTGAGTGAGAGGTTTGAAATGTGGGATTGGGAGTTAGGGGTACCGGTGGTTTGAGCGGCGTGGGCGGAGGAGACGAGCGGCGGAAGGCTAGGGCGACTGGCCGGAGCGAGCGGCGGAAGGCTGGGACGACTGGAGGAGAGGCGTCGTAGGTGGACGATGGGGGTGTCGTGCGGAGGACGAGCGGTGGGGGGGGGGGGAAGAGAGGCGTCGGGCTTGAGAAGGAAGAGTGTGGGGTGAGTGTGTGATTTAGGGTTTAGAATTGAGATGGAGGGGTAGAATTAGAATTTAGGGCAAAATTAGAATGTTTGAACCGAACCAATTGAAATTGAGCCAATAAGAAATTTTTCGAACCGACAAAAATTGACCCAATTAGATGACATTTGAGTCGGCGGGCTGGATTATATAGGCTACCATTGAGCCGGCCGACTGAAGGGATCAGAAAATTTTGAAACGAAGATGAGACTTTTGAGCCGGCCGACTGGATTTATGAACAAGTTTTAAGCTGGCCGGCTCAAACGTTCAGTGAATTTTGAACGAGCTAACATGAAATTGAGTCGGCCGACTGGAATTATGAAGCAAAGTTGAGCCGGCCGACTCAAGGGGTCAGAGGAGTTTGGCTGATGGAATGAACTTTTGAGCCGGCGGGCTGGATTTGTGAAGCAGAATTGAGTCGGCCGACTCAACTGATCAGAGACTTTGGGTGGGCTTAAAGGGACATTGAGCCGGCCGACTGATATTGTAAGGCAAGTTTGAGCTCGCCGGCTCAAGGTATCAGTGAATTTTTGGGCATTCAAAACTGGGATTGAGCCGGCCGACTGGATTTGAAAGGAGAGGCTGAGTCGGCTGACTGGGGAGGTCAGAGCCTTTTTAACGAGTGAAGACGGGATTGAGCCGGCCGACTGGATTACAGGGCAGGGAACGAGCCGGCCGACTCAAATGCTCAGAGAAGGCAATTTGATCTAGGCTTGACTCCACACTTAGAAATTTTGCCCGCATTCATGAACAAGCATCACCCAATATTCATATGAATTCAATTCAAACATAGTCATGCTTCACCAAGAAATCACTAGCATAAACACATTTTGCAATAAAACGCAAGCTAGGATCAAAGACTCCACACTTAGAACATCACCAACACCAAGATAATTCATGCAAGCACAAAACCACCCCAAGCACACTAAATCATGCATTTAGAATCATCCCAATCACCAAGCCATACAACAAGTTCACAAAATGCATGCTACACATATATTAAGGTTACTTGTGCTTAAATCGACAACTCACAAACCGGGGTACCTCCCGTGAGGGCCTAGTTTAACGTCTTGGCAAAGACCGAGCCGAGGCTTGATATGTATAGAAGCACACTAAGAGAAGTCCCGAGCGGGATCCCTTCTCTAGCGGTATTGCGAATAGCATTCACGAGGGTGCTTCCAATAGGTCTTGACTTCCATCGGCGGCATGGTAGATCTTAACTCTTTGTCCATTTGCCTTGAAAATGTTCTCATTGTTGTCAATTAGCTCTAGATGGCTGTCGTTGAAGACTCTATGAATTTTATATGGTCCGAACCATCTAGACTTGAATTTCCCAGGAAATAGCTTGTATTTAGAGTTGAATAGCAGAACCTTGTCGCCCACCGAGAACTGTCTCTTTAAAATGAGCTTGTCATGCCATCTCCGGGTTCTCTCCTTGTAGATTTTAGAACTCTCGTAGGAGTCTAATCGGATTTCATCCAATTCATTTAGCTGAAGAAGCCTCTTTTCCCCCGAAGCCTTTGTGTCGAAGTTTAGCTCCTTGACCGCCCACATGGCCTTATACTCAAGTTCCACCGGGAGGTGGCATGATTTGCCATACACTAGTCTGTAGGGAGACATCCCAATTGGTGTCTTGAACGCGGTTTGATGGACCAAAATTATACGAATCATAAACACAGTATAACCCCCTTATTTAGACATTTTGTCTATTTAACTTTTGCTTGTTAGTTCAGATATATTTCTGCAGGGTAATTCAGAGCTTAGAGAGAATACACATTAAAGAGGCGCTTTTAGAGCAGAAAAGATGTTACGAGTCAATCCAAGGTCAAGATCATATGCCGACTGAAGAAATATTAAGGATCCTGACGTTGAATCACTCATAACAAATTAATCAGAAGAATCAGGAGAGGAATCAAGACAGCCCGGGGAAGAAACACATTGACAGTTTTGTGAAAAGACTGCACAAAACTGTACAAAACTCACACATGGGCAAAGTGACTGACCGCTTGTTGAAGAGGTGACCAAGGGAGGAGCTCCTCCCCTTCCACCACCGGCAACCGGCGGCTCCTCCTCCCTTGACCGGCGGCTTTTGGGCTCCTCCACATGTCTCCTCCTCCTTCATCCTCTTCTCCTCCCTTGGATCAAAAACACATGCCTATCATCTCATCCATCCATTTCCTTCCATTTTTGCTATAAAAGGAGCTCCTCCTCCTCATTTGTAACACACCTCAAAATCAAAATTCACTTATCTCTCTAAAGTTTTGTAAGTTGTAATATTTGTTTGGCTTTGGAAATAAAGGATAGCTCCCTTGGCGCTTCAACGGTTGTAAGTATTATTTCTAGTATTTATTCAACTGTTTTTATTTCCTTAGTTATAATGTTTAGCGCGATGAATAGTAGCTAAACTAGTAGTTCGGTCTAAGGGGCGCACTTGTATTATAAAATGTTTTAGACTATTAACTTAGCGTCTCTCCTTAGTATTCAAAACTTATTCTATGTGCCATATATTCGGTTAGAACGTCCAAGGTAGAGTGGATGCTTGGAATGGCAAAACTCTACAGCGGGGTTCGTAAACTTGTACGGATAAGTGGATGCTTGGAATGGCAAAGCTTATCTGAGAAGTTTGACTTATCTTAAACACCATTTGGTTGATCGAGAATGATTGATCAAATGGATGCACATAGGCTAATATAACCGGGAATGGAGTATTAGTCTCAATAGAATAAGTGCTCTACATCCTTGGAATAGGCTAGACAGTGTACGCAAATCGAGTGCTTGGAATGGCCTTGATACACTGTTTGAATACTTAGTAGAGTCACTAAAGGTCAATGATAAACAGGATATAATACAAGGCCCCTGAAACCGAACACTTTCCTTTAATTATAAATTGCAATTTACTTTCCAGTACTAAAACCAACCAACCAACCAACCAACCAATCAATCAATCACTTAGCTGGTAGCTTTAAAACCAACCAACCGACCTAAAACACACTCTCTCGCTGGACAACCCCCTCAAAGAACATCTATTCCCCTGATTCCCTTGGGTTCGACCCCTACTTACCACTTGCTACCCAGTAGTATAGTTGCGAGTAGCGGACTATTATAAATTTATTCTTGACGTTTGCACATAACGACTGTGCATCCATCAAAATTGGCGCCGTTGCCGGGGAATCAGCCATCGGATAAAGTTCTTTGAATCGTTACGCGCTTCAAAACAACCATGTCTCGCGAAGAAAGTCACCATGACTACCAGGATGACGAAGAAATAAACCTGTACGATCAAAATGATGAGGTACCGTTTCCATTCGTCGACGATCCGGAACAACTCATCAGAAACAGAAGAGCTCGTGATAGGGAAGCAGTCAGAAGAAACCAAGAATTACCCGAGGACCGAAATGCAGCTGGTCCAGTACAACCTCCTATCCATCCCCCACAACCTCCTATCCATCCCCCACGACCACAACCTCAACCTAGATACATGCCAAGAAGAGAACCCGCTTTCGACGACTACTACAGGGATAACTACTACCGTGAACCAACTATGGGCGAGTTAAATGCCCCTAATTTCGAGACACAGCCGTGGTGCATCTATGAGAGCCCTGGATTAGAAAACATAACCATCAACGCATCAATGGCGCACAGCCTGCCAAAATTCTCAGGAGCTCAAGGAGAATCTGCCACAACTCACCTCCAACGCCTACATAGCATTTGCCAGAATCTAAAGCCCAATCGAGTGAATATGGACGACTTTAAGTTAAAGGCGTTCTATTTTTCCCTCATAGACTCGGCAAGCGACTGGTTCCTTTCATTGTCTTCCGGAAGCATCAGAACATGGGCTCAGATGCAGAAGAAATTCTTAGACAAATACTATCCGGCTGGAAGAGCAATGCAAGTAAGGAGGCAACTACAGGAAATCAAGCAAGGTCCCAATGAAACCATGTACGATTACCTGGAAAAGTTCAATCACCTAGAAAGAAGCTGCTGTACCCTTGGACTGCCCGAGAAATTAGTCATCGAGTACCTCATTGATGGATTAAGACCCTTAGACAAAATGCTCTTGGATGCCTCAGCGGGAGGATCCATGATGAATCTATCATTAAGTGGCATAAGGAATCTCATCGCCAACGTTGCTGAAAATGCCCGATTCAGAGAAGAGACTACTCGTCAATATGAATTCTCTCGATCAAAAAAGGTAGCACAAGCCGAGACATCAGTAAACTCCATAACTGAAGAGATGAAACAGTTAAAGGAGATGATGATCGAGATCATACGTAGACAGCCAGTTCCGGTAAAACCCTGCGAGTTCTGTGGTTCTACAGACCACAAAACTGACGCATGCCCAACATTGATAGAAGAAGAACCGGCGGAAGTGAATATAGTGGGAGGATATCAAGGATACAACAACAACAACGACAGAGCTGGACAAAATAGACAGTACGGTCAAACATCCAACCCAGGCTGGCGTAACAACAACAGCTATCCTCAGACGGAGACACAACCAGCTATCCCTCAACTAGCGCAGTCATTCTACCAACCCCCCCACCGACAATATAACCAGAACGCTCCATCGGCAGGCCAATATCACCAAAAAGGGCCAAATCAGTACCAAGCCAGCCTGAGCAATCAGCAGGAACCAAGCAAGTCGCTCAATGACACGATGAAGGAGCTCGCGGGAAACATTAATCAATTGGGTACTTCGATACACCAGTACCAGGCAAAAACTGACGGGGCAATTTCAGAATTGACCAAACAAATGTCCCAGCTCGCCACCTCAATGTCAACACTCACTACTGAACCTGGCAGACTTCCTTCACAGACCGTCCAAAATCCTAAGGCGAACATAAGCATGATAAGGAGGTCAAACATGAAGGTTACTCTAGGAGAAGTAGCACGGTCCCCAACCTACAGACTTACGAACAATCACTTTAACCGTAGGAGTCGACCTGATTGGAATCAAGAAGAAGACCGACCCAATGATGGCAAAACATGGGTTACACATGCTGACAATGGACGGTACGCGTTTACTGTTTGCATAACACCACCGCCGATCACCCACTTTGACATACCAGCATCTGGTTGGGACTCCCCAACTAATATTTATGCTTCGAAGCAAAATATTAAAGGGACCGAGTATGCAAATCCTAAGCCAGGGAATGGGCAGAATAGCCCGACAATAGAAAGAGCCCTCACTTCAGATCATGAGCCACAACCGGAAAGAGATAAAGACCCTGGGGCCTTTACAATCACCTGTGGTATTGGTGAAACCCAGATCCATAAATGCTTAGTCGATCTTGGGGCTGCTGTCAACGCCATGCCTTCCTCCTTGTATTACCTGCTAGGACTTGGTCCGTTGAAACCACCTCGATCAAATATCGAGCTAGGAGATAAATCATGCATCCGCCCGGTTGGAGAACTGGAAGATGTAATACTCCATGTGGGAGAACTCGTCGTTGCTGCAGACTTCTATGTAATACCAACAGAAGAGACCTGGGAAGACGACCCACCAACAATAATATTGGGACGACCATTCCTCTATGCCACTAAAGCAAGAATCGATAAGGGCAATGGATCATTATCGCTTAAGTTCGGCAGCAAAATTGCACACTTCTACATTGATAAGAGCCGCCCGGACACAAAGAAACCGCCAGACATAACACCTATCTTAGATCACGGTGCACAGTTTTCTGACCTGTCATTAGAGACCAAAAAAGTAACAGGATCAGCAGCTATGGTCAAAGGTCCCTCACCCCCTCTGGGGTATTGGAAGGAAAAAATCCCGAAACAAAGGAGTCCTGACCAGAACACAACATCCGGCAAGAAGTCAGGAAGAAGCAACACTGGAACGGTGGCGAAGTTTGACTTGAGCCACCCATGGGACCCAAACCAGTAATCCACAACGAGGTACTGTCGAGCCAACGACGTTAAACAAGTGCACTGGTCATGAGGTAACCCGACACTATCTTACTTTTCCGCACTTTAATTTCTGTCATTTAAATTCAGTAATTTAGTTTTAAGCTTGCATGACTTTTGAACTAAGGCACGCCTTCGTTCAAAAGTGGGGGGTGAGAACCACCTATGTACATAAATAACATGCTTGCTGTTTTTTCTTTTTTTAGTAATAGTATCTTTTTGAAAATATGAACTTAAGAATGTGAAAAAGATAAATCATAATTTATGCATTAACCTTGTGAAAATTCAACTGTTTAAAAACTTAGAATGTAACTTTTCAATTGTCCTTTGTGTTGAGATAACTAGGGATGTGGAGTTGACATAAACTGCCCTAGAGAGGCTTGGCAAGCAATCAAAGAATCAGATCAAACTATATGGTTTTCGAAGTCAGTGGAGGCTGCACTTTGGGTTTTCAATGAAGATTGAAGTCATCTCCGCCATGCAATGTTTATGCAAAAGGCGAGGACGGGAATCAGACCGTTCTATCTCCGGTCAAAGTAGCCGAGAAAATAGATGAGCGACCCTCATCTTGACCCGTGCGAAACGACAGTCAAAGTAGCCGAGAAAATAGATGAGCGACCCTCACCTTGACCCGCGCGAAACGGCAAAAACGAGAGGAGCGGGGAGGTATTTCCATAGGCTTGCGGGCGATGATTGGACCTTCCAAAAAGGCTTGAGAAAATGGACTAGCAGCCACAAAAAGGCGAAAAGCTCAATGAAGCAAATCAAGAGGCCAAAGGCCCAAAATTGTGAAGGTTTTAACCGAACAAAAAGTGAAGAAATCAAAAAGTCAAATCAAAGGCCAAAGGCCGATTCACTACAAAAGCAGTCCCTGGCCAAAAGAAAATCAAAGTACTCAAACCATTGAAACCCGAACCGAATCACGTGCTAGAGAAAGCTACCAGAAAACCATATAGTGCGAGACGATCCCAAGATTGCAGTCCAGGAGCCTAAAAAGGGCTATCTCCCGAGACATCCAATATAATTTGCATCTCAGCACGGAGGTACAAGTATTAAGTTTCTTCTATTTATTTACGCAGTTTAATTTGGTAATAAGTAAGCAATGCATGAATTAGGATAGATCGAGTACCACAGTCTAATTTTCATATTTCAAAGCCAACTTATAGTACAGCCCTTTAATAGCATTGTTCGGGACGAACAACTAAAAGTGTGGGGTGATATGATGGACCAAAATTATACGAATCATAAACACAGTATAACCCCCTTATTTAGACATTTTGTCTATTTAACTTTTGCTTGTTAGTTCAGATATATTTTTGCAGGGTAATTCAGAGCTTAGAGAGAATACACATTAAAGAGGAGCTTTTAGAGCAGAAAAGATGTTACGAGTCAATCCAAGGTCAAGATCATATGCCGACTGAAGAAATATTAAGGATCCTGACGTTGAATCACTCATAACAAATTAATTAGAAGAATCAGGAGAGGAATCAAGACAGCCCGGGGAAGAAACACATTGACAGTTTTGTGAAAAGACTGCACAAAATTGTACAAAACTCACACATGGGCAAAGTGACCAGCCACTTGTTGAAGAGGTGACCAAGGGAGGAGCTCCTCCCCTTCCACCACCGGCAACCGGCGGCTCCTCCTCCCTTGACCGGCGGCTTTTGGGCTCCTCCATATGTCTCCTCCTCCTTCCTCCTCTTCTCCTCCCTTGGATCAAAAACACATGCCTATCATCTCATCCATCCATTTCCTTCCATTTTTGCTATAAAAGGAGCTCCTCCTCCTCATTTGTAACACACCTCAAAATCAAAATTCACTTATCTCTCTAAAGTTTTGTAAGTTGTAATATTTGTTTGGCTTTGGAAATAAAGGATAGCTCCCTTGGCGCTTCAACGGTTGTAAGTATTATTTCTAGTATTTATTCAACTGTTTTTATTTCCTTACTTATAATGTTTAGCGCGATGAATAGTAGCTAAACTAGTAGTTCGGTCTAAGGGGCGCACTTGTATTATAAAATGTTTTAGACTATTAACTTAGCGTCTCTCCTTAGTATTCAAAACTTATTCTATGTGCCATATATTCGATTAGAACGTCCAAGGTAGAGTGGATGCTTGGAATGGCAAAACTCTACAGCGGGGTTCGTAAACTTGTACGGATAAGTGGATGCTTGGAATGGCAAAGCTTATCTGAGAAGTTTGACTTATCTTAAACACCATTTGGTTGATCGGGAATGATTGATCAAATGGATGCACATAGGCTAATATAACCGGGAATGGAGTATTAGTCTAAATAGAATAAGTGCTCTACGTCCTTGGAATAGGCTAGACAGTGTACGCAAATCGAGTGCTTGGAATGGCCTTGATACACCGTTTGAATACTTAGTAGAGTCACTAAAGGTCAATGATAAACAGGATATAATACAAGGCCCCTGAAACCGAACGCTTTCCTTTAATTATAAATTGCAATTTACTTTCCAGTACTAAAACCAACCAATCAATCAATCAATCACTTAGCTGGTAGCTTTAAAACCAACCAACCGACCTAAAACACGCTCTCTCGCTGGATAACCCCCTCAAAGAACATCTATTCCCCTGATTCCCTTGGGTTCGACCCCTACTTACCACTTGCTACCCAGTAGTATAGTTGCGAGTAGCGGACTATTATAAATTTATTCTTAACGTTTGCACATAACGACTGTGCATCCATCACGGTTCTATAAGCCCATAGCGCGTCGTCAAGCTTCAAAGCCCAGTCCTTTCCTGACTTTCCAACCGTCTTTGTTAGGATGTTCTTTATTTCTCTGTTGGACACCTCCACTTGACCATTGGCTTGAGGATAGTACGGGGTTGAACACCTATGGTAGATCCCGTGTTTCTTTAGCATAGCCTCAAATCTCCTTTCCTTGAAATGTGAGCCATTATCACTGATTACCGCTCTAGGAACTCCAAATCTTGGGAATATTATCTTCTTGAACATTTTAATCACCACCTTAGCGTCACAAGAAGGGGAAGCAATTGCCTCAACCCATTTGGACATGTAGTCCACCGCTACTAGAATGAATGAATTCCCTTGAGATGAAGATAGGGTCCCACGAAGTCCACTCCCCATACATCAAAAATCTCCACTTCTAAAATTCCCTTTTGAGGCATCTCCTCCCTTCTAGCTATGTTTCCCATTCGTTGGCATTCATTGCAAGCCT
This sequence comes from Rhodiola kirilowii, assembly GCA_033675215.1. NCBI lineage: Eukaryota > Viridiplantae > Streptophyta > Magnoliopsida > Saxifragales > Crassulaceae > Rhodiola > Rhodiola kirilowii. The sequence goes on from JAUCNB010000082.1 coordinate 50,029, forward strand.
TGACAAACTCGTACGTATCTTTAAACATGCTTGGCCAATAGAATCCAGACTGAAGGATTTTAGATGTGGTCTTTGAAGCCGAACCGTGGCCACCATAAGAAGAAGAGTGGAAACAAGCTATGATTTCTTTGAAGTCCTCCTTGGGCACGCACGCTCTATAAATCCCATCCGAGCATAGCTTGTAGAGGAATGGGTCATCCCAATAATACCTCGAGACATCGTGCAAGAACTTGCTCTTCTGATTATAATTGAGGCCTTCGTGGAGAATATTGCACGTCAAGTAGTTCACAAAATCTGCATACCAAGGGGCATCATCTTCGGCACTCATCAAATATTTACCCACAAATGAGTCTTGGATAGGCGCCGAGAACCATTTTGAATCATATAACTCGACCCTTGAGAGGTGATCGGCCACTACATTTTCCACTCCTTTCTTGTCCCTAATTTCAATGTTAAACTCTTGTAGGAGGAGGACCCATCGGATAAGCCTCGGCTTAGCATCTTTCTTCGCCATTAGGTACTTGATAGCGGCATGGTCCGTGTAGACTATAGTCTTTGTTGCCACGAGATAGGGCCTGAACTTTTCAAAGGCGTAGACTACCGCTAATAACTCTTTCTCTGTGGTGGTATAATTCATCTGGGCACTATCGAGCACCTTGCTCACATAGTATATTACATGAAGCTTCTTCTCGACCCGTTGTCCCAAAACTGCCCCAATGGCGTAGTCGCTTGCATCGCACATTAACTCAAATGGGAGATCCCAATTTGGCGGTTGCACAATAGGTGCCGATACAAGGTTTTTCTTCAATTTTTTAAATGCCTCAAGGCACCCTTCATCAAAATTGAATTCCACATCGTTGCGAAGGAGGTGAGTCAACGGCTTTGCGATTTTTGAGAAATCCTTGATGAACCGCCGGTAAAAACCGGCGTGGCCTAGAAAAATCCTTATTCCCTTTTGGTTTTTCGGGGGAGGAAGTTGCTCAATAACTTGAACTTTCGCCTTATCAACCTCTACTCCTCTCTTAGAGACCAAATGCCCGAGAACAATCCCGTCTTGTACCATAAAATGGCACTTCTCCCAATTAAGCACAAAATTTGTCTCGATGCACCTAGAACGAACATTTGAGAGATTAGCTAGACAATCATCAAAAGAGGATCCATGGATAGAAAAATCGTCCATGAAAACCTCAATGCACTTCTCAATATAATCGCTAAAAATGGACATCATACAACGTTGAAAAGTCCCCGGTGCATTACACAAACCAAAAGGCATACATCTAAAAGCGAAAGTTCCATATGGGCATGTGAAAGTGGTTTTTCCTTGATCATTTGGCAATATAGGAATTTGGTAAAAACCACTATATCCATCTAAGAAGCAAAAATAATCATGTCCCGCTAGCCTTTCTAGCATTTGATCTATGAATGGAATAGGAAAATGATCCTTTTTTGTTGCCTTATTCAATTTACGATAATCAATACACATTCTCCACCCATTCGTGGTCCTCATAGGGACTAATTCCCCTTTATCATTTTTAACGACTGTGAGTCCTCCCTTCTTAGGGACGACATGGATGGGACTTACCCATTCCGAGTCCGGAACGGAGTAAATAATCCCGGCATCACTTAGCTTGGTAATTTCCTTAAAAACTACCTCGCTAAGTTTAGGATTCAATCTCCTCAACATTTCCCTAGAAGGCTTCACATCCTCCTCTAGATTAATCCTATGCATGCAAAGAGAAGGGCTAATTCCCGTTATATCATCAATGGAATATCCTAAGGCTTTTTTATTAGCCTTCAACACATGCACAAGCTTGGATGTTTCATCCTCATTCAAAGCAGCACCAACAATGACGGGGAATGTAGCATTAGACCCAAGAAATTCATACCTTAGATTCGAAGGTAGAGGTTTTAACTCTCCTTCGAATTCCTTACCTCTTGGCACCGGGTCTTCCTTAATTTCATGATCATTCGGCCTTTGCTCACCTTCATCCAAGGTAATGTCGCCCATATCCTCATCTTCCATATTCATTAGAGAGGCAAAGAGTGTACTAGAGTCGTCTAACTCCGTAGCTTCACTTTCAAAAGACGTTAGCCCGAAAGTTTCACAAGAAATATCAAGCATATTGCACTCAAAGGATGAAGTAGGAGCTTTCATAGCATTTTTCAGAAAAATTTTGAGTTTTTCATCTCCTATCTTCAATTCAATTGACCCTTCACCACATTTGATGACCGCTTCAACGGTATTTAGAAAGGGTCTCCCTAAGATGACGGGCGTCTCTTGTTCACTATCCATATCTAAAACATAGAAGTCCACGGGGATGAAAAATTTCCCAACTTTGATAGGCACATCCCTTAGGACTCCATTAGGGACTCTAGAGCTCCTATCGGCTAATTTCAAAGAGATAGTGGTGGGGTGTAGCTCACCCATGTCAATTTTTTCGTACAATGAATATGGAATCAAAGAAATACTAGCCCCTAGATCACATAAAGCTCTATCAATTTCAATCTTTCCTAAAGAGATAGGAATAGAGAATGATCCTTGGTCTTGCATTTTTCTAGGCATGCGGCTTTGCACAATTGCACTACATTCGGCATTTAAAGCTACCATGCTAGACTCTTCAATCACCCTACGGTTTGACACAATATCTTTCAAAAATTTAGCGTAGGTAGGATTTTGAGTGATTACCTCATGGAAGGGGAGCGTGACGTACAATTTCTTTAGCATCTCGACAAACCTTTGGAAGTGAGCATCGAGCTTGCTTTTGTTCAACCTTTGGGGGAAAGGCACCATGGGCACATATTTCCTCATTAGAGCCGGCTCTTCATGCTTTTTCTCCTCCTTGGTAGGAGTTTGAGGTTCCACTTCCGAATTTGATCTAGACTTCCCTTGAGGGGTAGGTAGAACTTTCCCGCTCTTCAATGTGATGGCCTCAACATGTTCTATGGAATTAACGTCCGCTTGAGAGGGAAATTTCCCCATTTTCTTCAATGCTACGGCTTGTTGAGCCACTTGATTATCAAGCATCTTGTTATGGGCTTCCAATTGCTCCATTCTCTTATTGGTCTCTTTTTGACTTTCTAGCATTTGAGCCATCATAGACATCATAGTGTTATCTTGAGTGCTAGAAGAAGAGTTCCCTTGATCATTCATGTTGGACTTGGATTGATAGGGTTTTTGATAATTCCCTTGAGAATATTTGAGTAGGAATTCTGCCCTTGGTTTGAATATGAGTTTTGTCCTTGATTTTGGTTGGAGCTAGAACCATACCCTTGCCTTTGATTATTCCCTTGATAATTGCTTTGATAATTTCCTTGATTCGAATAAGAATTTTGCCCTTGGGGCCTTGAGGTGAAGTTAGAATCATTAGACATCCTCTTTTGCGGAGGCTCATAATTTCTAGTGGTAGGATTCACATTTTGATTGTAGTTTCTTTGTTGGTTGACAAAATGCGCCTCCTCATAGCCATCATCATCTTCTTCATAGCGACCGTCGGGGCAATTTTTGGTAGAATGTCTAGTGCTTGCACAAAGAAAGCAAGGTTGTTGCGCCGAAGTTCTCTCTTTATCGGCCTTAGGCTTAGTTGCCTCAACGGAGTTCGCCTGACACACCAAATTTTCTACTTTCTTCGTCAATTCGGCTATTTCGGCCCTCATTGCAGAATTTGAGGAGTCATCTCTTGACTTGGCCATCTTTTTGTGGTCTACTCCTTGGTATTTATCGGAGTTTGAAGCTATTTTGTCCACAACCTTAAAACCTTGATTAGCCGGTAACTCCATTATAGCGCCTCCACTAACCGTGTCCATTTGATTCTTAGCCTCCTTACTCATCCCCAAATAGAAGTAACGCATTAGATCAGCCTTTCTAAAATTATTATGAGGGCACCCCCTCAAGTAGTGTTTAAACCGATCATAAGCTTGGTGGAAGAGCTCGTTGTCCCTTTGAGAGAATGTTAGAATAAAGTCCGTGAACTTCTTGGTTCTTGAAGGAGGGTAGAACTTGTTCAGAAAAGCCGTGGCTAAATGGTCCCAAGTACGAAAAGTCCCTGGATCGCGATTTTGTAGCCACTCCTTGGCATCTCCATATAGCGACGAAGGAAATAATTTCAAATAGACATATTCAACGGGTGTATTCCTCGGCTTATAGGTCCGGCAATATTCTTGAAAGTTGGTTAGATGATTGGAGGGATTCCCGGCCCCTTGAAACTGATCATTCGTAACCATGTGCACTAGAGATGATTTAACGTCGAAATCAAAAGCGTCTTCGTCGGGAGGCATAATAACCGAACCATTACCCTCGAGGGTGGGAGTCATGTAATCTCCCACGGGCCTTTCATCATTCTCGTCGTCATACCTCCAATTTCTGTTGTTTCTTTGAGGAGCAGGAGGATCTTGCTCACCAATATCATCATTATGCTAATATAGTGTAAATATTAAGTGGGGGCATAAGGAGGAATTTCAAGGTGGATTAAGTGAAGAAGAAGATCAACAACAAGGATTCTCATACTTTTCAATCTCAAATTGGTTCTAGACTCCTAAACTCATCCTCCTTATGCTCGCCCGCCTCAACCAATCGGCTATGCTCCTTCCTACGCCTCTACTTCATATTATGCTCCTCCACCTCCCTATCCTACCACCGGACCTCCAGCAACCGAGGATCGATTTGCTAGCCCAGACGACGATGATGATGATGGTCCATTTTGAGGCTTGCCCGGTGATTTTGCTTATGTTTTGTGGTCATTTGAATCTGTACCTCTATTCCTATGAACCTTGTGATAATATTTGACTTGCTATCTTTTGATACTTTGGATGTTAAAGTCGCCATGGTGCGCATTTTGGTTGTATGACTCTCGTTTGTACCCTTGTTGGATATTTTATGTTATGACATGAGGAGGTTGATTTTCACTTGTATCATGCTAATGCTTTTATGAAAATGTTCATGCTAGTGCACATTGACTCTCATTGTTTTATATTGCCATCAAGGGGAAGTTTTTCTATCCAAAATGAGGCGAGTTGATTGAAATGGACTACATTCTTCAAATTAGGGGAGTTTCTTTGCGCCTTTGTCTCTACCTTCACTATTTCTTGCGCTTAGGGACTAAGCTTCATTTAAGTGTGGAGTGTGTGGTTTGGTTTGTTATTTGGATTAGGCGCATAGTTCGCATGTTTAGACCATGCATATCTTTTGAAAGTGAACACTTGCGTAATGCTTTATCCCAACTTTTCTTGAGTGTTGTACTACTAAAGGCTTGTGACTATCAATTCTCATCTTCTATAAGTCACATCTAGCTTACAACTTCCCTTTACATGATTTAGAGTTTAAAATCAAGCCAGTTCTATTGAATGCTTATTTCTTGTGAATTAATGTTCATTGCTATCTCGTGCCTATCTAGCAATCTAAGTATTTTTCACGCATGCTTTGAAAAAGTTTTAGCAAGCACACTTTTTACCCTTTATGAAAAACTTAAATCTCTCGATTGCTTTTAGGTGACTTTAGTTCTCTTGCCTCGTGCCTTGTTCGTGGTTGTTTCTCACACATTCCATATTTACATGGGGCATATTGTCAAGATTTAAGTGTGGAGTCAAAAGAGGGCGAAGCCCCATGCAAAAAAAAAACAACAAAAAGAGAAAAAGAAAAGAAATGATAAAGGATACAAATGCCGGGGTTTAGGGAGGTAAGTCCCCCCTCGAAAGCATTTGTATGCCAAAGGCTATTCAAAAAAAAAATTAAAAGGAAAAAATAAAAAGCACTTAAAGCTTGACTTTATGCCCTTCCATCATCTCTTACATGTGTGAGTTCATCACGTGCATTGTGTGCTAGCAAGTTAAGCTTTAGAACGACCCTTGTGATTTCACGAAATCTATTGATTGGTTTTTGCTTGTTTTAAGAACTCTTGTTGTCAAACTCCTCTTTCCTTATGGATTACGACTTTAGCGTCTAAAACTTGGAAATGAGTTTATATCGTGAGCCCGTGGACTAGCCCTAGCTAGCACAAGTGATCGAACGACATTTTTGTGCAAAAAGCTTTAACCATTTTTCAGAAATCTTGCTTCAAAAATAAATAGACTTCTAGGTTAGGCACTTGATAGCGCTAGTATTGACCTCCTTGAAAGTGCACCCTCATGTGAACTTAAACGGTTTGAAAACTCTCTTGAAATGTATAGTGATTGTGATGCTAGAGTGGGACGTGAAGTAAGTTTTGAGAAATCATTACCTTAATTGTTTAACACTCTTGTTCTTCACTCTTATGGGATAAATGCAAGTGGGATTTGTGAGTATTCCCGTTTCTGTAAACTCTCACGAGACTATAACTCGTCCACTAGGGTAGCCTAGGGGTTTAAAGGCTTGGTGCATTCGCTAAATGCACTCGTGTCACCTACGAAAGTGGTTTATCGGAAGTAGTTTTTATTTCTTAGTGTTCTTAGTTAGTTATCATCACCGTATGGAGTTCCCTTTGAACTATCTTGAACGAGTAAAATGCATTATTGTTGTTGATCTCTATGATTAGTTTGCTCGGGACGATCAAACATTAAGTGTGGAGTGATTTGATGGCACTAAAACATATGCACTTTAGGCAACCGCCACGCTTATTGTTTTGATCATTTTATCACAATTTCACTTGCTATTTGACGCTTTGTGGTTCATTTTCAGGCAAATTACAGCGTTTAAGCTAAGAACACAAGTGAGCAGTGATTTTGGATCAAAACCGATCTTTTGAAGCAAAAAGTGCCCGGGATGAAGATCCAGTCGGCGGGCTCAAATATTGGTCTTAATATGAGCCGGCCGACTGAAGTTGTGATTAAGAAGATAAAGTCTCTGAGCCTCCGAGTCGGCCGACTCAAATCTTGCCTACCAATCCAGCCCGCCGACTCAACTGCTCAGAAGCTTTATGAAGTCTTCCCCTGATCCAGTCGGCCAACTGGAATTCCTTCATACCAGTTGAGTCGGCCGACTGGAATCTGCTACAGTTCCGGAAACCCTAACTTGGGCTATAAATAGAAACTTTTAGATCTCATTCAAGGGGACTTTTTTGGGGATTTTTGGCACGAATTTTGAGGAGCATCTAGCACGAATTTCAAGGTGGATTAAGTGAAGAAGAAGATCAACAACAAGGATTCTCATACTTTTCAATCTCAAATTGGTTCTAGACTCCTAAACTCATTCTCCTTCATTTGTTTTTGATTATAATCTCACCATGAGTGAGTAGTGACTTTGATTGGGGATTATGGATCCCCTAGACATGTTTGTGATGATTTAAATACAATGGATGTTCATATTGAATGAGTTTGCACATGAATCTTCTTCATTTGAACTAAATGTTTAGAGTTGCCCATAAGGTGTTTGTGAAATGTCCTCAATGGGAACTTAGCTTAATCTCATGTTTGATGTAGCTCACGTTGATCAACATGACTTTAATGAAATGAATGAAGAGGCATTAGGACTTTTGTGTTACATGGCGACACTTAAATTCTAATGAGATTGGCTTGAATTTAACAAGAATGTGTTTATCTAGTCAATAGAGCGCGAGTGTGAGACTAGAAACGCATGTTCTATAGGGCCAATAGAGCGCGAGTGTGAGGTCCTATGCGAGGTGTAACCTCTTCATTCTAGGTTTTAGCGCGAGTTGAGCTTAGGTTGAATGTTGCATGGCTATAATCTACTCATGTGCATGCAAATTCATAATTGACATCCAAAATCATTGTCACGATAATTGTTTAGGTGGGGAAGTAATCCCTAGTCATCTTTGATTGATTGTTTACTTCTTTCGTCGATAAAATCTCTCTTTCGGATAGTAAAAGCTTGCTATCAACCTCTTTCGAGGAACAAACCCCCCCCAAACCATAGACAATCTAGATTTAATCCTTAGCGCAAATAGTTTAATCACCTATCTCTTGAGTACGACCTTGGGTTTCCCGAGTCAAAATATAAATGTTTTGATTAACCGTGATTAGCATAAGTATTTGATTTCCTTATCGAATATTTACACTATATTATCGAGCGATCAAATGGATTTGATAGCACTAAAATACATGCATTTTAGGCACCCTCTATGCTTATTGTTTCGATCATTCCTTCACGATTTCACTTGCTATTTGATACTTTGTGGTTCATTTCAGGCTTATTACAGTGATTTAGCTGAGAACACAAGTTAGTAGTGATTTGGAGCAAAACCGAGCATTTCGGAGCAAAACCATGGATTTTCAGGCATTACGGGACAGGCAGACCTCTCCGGAGTAATTTGAACCTACAGATCTCATTTGGTGTCCAAATGAGTTGATTCAAAGCTTGTTGGAAATCTAATTCAATCCCCTACAACTTTGTAGTTTACACCAAGATCAGATTCGGATGTTAAGAGGCTCTGAGGACCCGAACCGGCCGGTTGAAATCCCTTCATGAATTGAACCACCCGGTTCAAATGCTCAGAAAGTCCAAGCAAGCCCTCCCCTGATTGAACCGGCCGGTTGAGTATCCTTCATGCATTTGAACCGGCCGGTTGAGTCGTAAAAACAGGATTTTTGCTGCTTTCTATAAATTGAAACTTAGGGTTTTTGAGGAAAGGGGGGATTTTTGGGGGAGACTTTTGGGCGATTTTGGGAGGCTTTGAGCTGAGATTTTGGAGTCATCAACAACAAGAAGATTGAATCATCTAGTGCTATTGAATCTCCATATTGGTTTTGAAATTCTAAACTCTACTTTCTACATGGTTGTTTGCACTTCTATTGTGGATTTTGTTTGTAAACTCACTATGAGTGAGTAGTGACCTTGATTGGGGATTATTGATCCCCTAGACATGTTTGTGATGATGTAAATGCAATGGATGTTGATATTGAATGAGTTTGCACATGAATCTTCTTCATTTGAACTAAATGTTTAGAGTTGCCCATAAGGTGTTTGTGAAATGTCCTCAATGAGAACTTAGCTTAATTTCATGTTTGATGTAGCTCACGTTGATCAACATGAATTTAACAAAATGAATGGAGAGGCATGATGACTTTTGTGTTACATGGCGACACTTAAATTCTAATGAGATTGGCTTGAATTTAACAAGAATGTGTTTATCTAGTCAATAGAGCGCGAGTGTGAGACTAGAAACGCATGTTCTATAGGGCCAATAGAGCGCGAGTGTGAGGTCCTATGCGAGGTGTAACCTCTTCATTCTAAGTTGTAGCGCGAGTTGAATTTAGGATGAATGTTGCATGGCTATAATCTACTCATGTGCATGCAAATTCATAATTGACATCCAATATCATTGTCACGATAATTGTCTAGGTGGGGAAGTAATCCCTAGTCATCTTTTAATCGATTGTTTACTTGTTTCATTGCTAAAATCTCCCTTTTGGATAGTAAATCATTGCTATCAACCTCTTTCGAGGAACAAATCCCCCCCAAAACCATAAACATTCTAGATTTAATCTTTAGTACTATTAGTTTAATCACCTATCTTTTGGGTACGACCTTGGGTTTCTCGAGTCATTACAAATTGTTTTGATTAACCGCGATTAGCATAAGTATTCGATTTCTTATTGAATATTTACACTAAATATTATCGAGCGATCAAATGGCGCCGTTGCCGGGGATAGGTTAATTAACTAGGTGCTATTTGATTATTTTAGTTCGTCTATTCTTGTAAATATTTTTCTTTCTCTTATGCTTGTATATTCTTCTTTTTCTCTCATATCCCTTACTAACTTCGTTAATCTTGTTTTGCGAGGATGGATCACTATAACCAACAAATCATGCACGATGAAGATTATTATGAAGAGGATTTTTCCAATTCTGCACTTAAAGATCAAATGGCGGATTTGAAAAAGAAAATTGATAGTGCGATGATTATGGTTAAGGCTTGGGTTGACAAAAGGAAGTATGAAGACAATGAAGATTATTATGAAGATGATCAACCAAATGCCCATTGTGAAGACTATTGGATGAACAATCAAAACCGACAAGTCTCTTCTAATGAGGAATATTATCAAGAGGAGGAGCAACCATATTGGAATTACCAAGAGCATGACTATCAAACTAATCGTTATAATTTGGATGGGGGTGACCAAGAAGAGGAGCAACCAAATGGCTATTGGGAAAACTCTTGGAACCCATCACATACCCGCGCTCAAAATTGGAATGATAGTAATTGTTTTGATATTGAAGGCTCCTACCCTCGATACCCTCAACCTCCTCAACCTTCAAGTGAGCCCTCCGGTTTTGAAGCCATGTTTGCCACATTCCTTGAAAACCAAAAGGAGATGGATGCTCGCATGGATAAGCTTCTAGCTAAAATGGCACAACAAACAATTGACTTTAAGAGCTTGGGTGAGGAAGAGGTGGTCTTCAAAGAAGAAGAAGTCCTTGAATCTAATGCCTTAAGAGAAGAATGGGATCTAGAGAGGGAAGATAAATTTTGGGGAGTCGGCACCGTAACCCATTACAACCAAAGGGATGGTGAATCTTGTGACGAAGACGAGGTAGAATGCAAGAGTGAAGCATCCTTCACTACTAGCATATCTCAAGATCATTTGGACGAGAGCACACAAGAGCTCACCATTCCATCAATGCCTTGGCTCTCTGACGAGGAATTCTTCAATGATGATGCCTCTTACATAGAGGAAATACCTTTTATTGACGTAGAAGAACTCCCTCCTCCCGCTATGAGTGAGCTTGAATGTGAACCCAAACTTCTTGATGAGGATAAGATAGAGGAAGAGCCTATTGAGAGAAAAGGACCTCGGGGGTATGAAGACTTTGTTGAGGTTTTCATGGAAGAGACTAAAGAGCCACCTCACACGCAAGGAAATGAAAGTTTAATGAGGGAGATTGAGAATTGGGCACCCAAGGACATCATAAAAAATTTAAAGGAGGGTGTGCCCATCATTCTCGAGACAAGTTATGAAGACCCTTTCTTCACTACTTCGTCTCGAGACAAGTTTTGGAGCTTCTTGCCATATTTCCAAGGACTAATTGGAAAAAGCTCCCACGACCCCTTAATTTTTAAGGGATTTTCATGCTTGAAGGGGTCATGCTCCCAAAGGAAAGTCCATTGTAGGCTTGATGGGAGGAAATTCAAATGGGATTTGAAGGTGGTTTGACACGATCAAGTGCAAGGCCCTGCTTGAGGAGGGATCTTAGCAAAAGACTCCTCAAGTGTGCTTCCTATCTCTCAAAAGGAGAATCGGCTCCGTCTTAGCCAAGACGTTAAACTAGGCTTGTGAGTGTTCTCTCTCCCGATCTTTAAGTATATCTATTTTAATTGGATTTCTATTTGTTTCGTGCAAGAATTTGAGGATATGAACTATGCATGTGTGAATGCCTATATTTGATGATTTCTTAACATGTGCTTGGTTAACTAGATGTCTTGATAGGGCATAAGTGTGGGGTGCCTATGTTTGTCTACAAATGATGTTTGTGCTTGCTTGATGTGCTTTAATGTGTGGAATCCAATCAACTTGTATGTTTTAGGGAAAACATTCACACTACTAGGCAATTCATCCAAAAATTTCGAATTATCAATGAAAACAAAAAGTCTAGGCAAGGCTACATTTTCGAAAAACTTCAGCTCTAAATTCAACTAGTCGCGCATGATTTCACTTGATTGACTAATGGATTGGATTGTTGACTTTCATTCTTGAGGATCAAAGCATCTACTAGCACTTCTTTATCTTTTATTCTAAGCTTTTTCTCGTTGAGACTAAAGAGTTGATCTTTGAAAGCATAAAATCGAAATAATTTATAACTCCAAAACCCTTGCATGCCATGATTGCCTTTAGGTGACCTTAGTGACCTTGTTTATCTAGTGGATTTTGTCTTGTTGGTTTGTCGTGCTCCATTTTTAACACTTAGCCCTTTGTCAAGTTCTAAGTGTGGAGTCAAAAGAGGGCAAAAAATAGGCCCCAACAAAAAAATGTATACTTCATTCTTGTGGTCAAAAGAGGGCAAAGCCCCGACTAAAAACTTTCTCAAGTGCACGAGAAGTTTTGTGCAAAAACATACAAATGCCGGGGGTTAGGGAGGTAAGTCCCCCCTCGAAAGCATTTGTAGGCCAAAGGCTATTTGAAAGAAAAAAAAGGGAAAAGAAAATACGAAGCACTTAGGCTTGACAATCGGCTATTCCACCATCCTCTAGCATGAAAACCAATGAGGCAATTGATACTTACTAGCAAGAATTCACTAAGGGACGAACCTCGTTTACCTCTATACTTAGGCATGAAATGGTTTGCAAGTATTTACAAAAACCTTATTGTTGGGACTCCTCTTCTCTTATGACTAAGTAACCTATGCGTCCTAAGCTTGAGAATGAGTTCAAAGCTCACAAGCCAATGGACTAGCCTCCTTGCAAGCATTTGTGAGTGATCCAACAAGATTCCTTTGCAATTATTAGATCATTTTCTTGAAGTCACTAATATAGAAAATGACTAGAATCCTTGATTAAAGATTTATTAGTCTTTGCTTTGATTTGCTTGAATGTCCTAATTCATGAAATTCCATAAGGATTCGAGGAGGACTCATGTTGTGATTGAAATGCACATATCTAGTTGAATACATCATGAACTTCATGAGAAATCCCTTGCCTTACTTTGAAAATTGTGAGCTTAAAATGTCTAATTGGATGATTGTTCTCTTTGTGGGATTTGTGAGTATTCCCTGTTCTGAAAACTTTCAGGAGACTACAACTCCTCCACTAGAGTAGCCTAGGGGTTTAAAAGCTTGGTGCATTCGCTAAATGCACTCGTGTCACCTACGAAAGTGGTTTATCATTAGTAATAATTGTTTCTTGATGTTTTTAGTTAATTTTCATGACCATATGGAGTTTCCTTCGAACCAATGATGAGTGAGAAGATTGCGATATTGTTGATTGGCCTCTATGATTAGTTTGCTCGGGACGATCAAATGATAAGTGTGGGGTGATTTGATAGCACTAAAACACATGCATTTTAGGCACCCTCTATGCTTATTGTTTCGATCATTCCTTCACAATTTCACTTGCTATTTGATACTTTGTGGTTCATTTCAGGCTTATTACAGTGATTTAGCTGAGAACACAAGTTAGTAGTGATTTTGGAGCAAAACCAAGCGTTTCGGAGCAAAACCATGGATTTTCGGGCATTAGGGGACAGGCAGACCTCTCCGGAGTAATTTGGACCTACAGATCTCATTTGGTGTCCAAATGGGTTGATTCAAAGCTTGTTGGAAATCTTATTCAATCCCCTACAACTTTGTAGTTTACACCAAGATCAGATTCGGATGTTAAGAGGCTCTGAGGACCCGAACCGGCCGGTTGAAATCCCTTCATGAATTGAACCGTCCGGTTCAAATGCTCAGAAAGTCCAAGCAAGCCCTCCCCTGATTGAACCGGCCGGTTGAGTATCCTTCATGCATTTGAACCGGCCGGTTGAGTCGTAAAAACAGGATTTTTGCTGCTTTCTATAAATTGAAACTTAGGGTTTTTGAGGAAAGGGGGGATTTTTGGGGGAGACTTTTGGGCGATTTTGGGAGGCTTTGAGCTGAGATTTTGGAGTCATCAACAACAAGAAGATTGAATCATCTAGTGCTATTGAATCTCCATATTGGTTTTGAAATTCTAAACTCTACTTTCTACATGGTTGTTTGCACTTCTATTGTGGATTTTGTTTGTAAACTCACTATGAGTGAGTAGTGACCTTGATTGGGGATTATTGATCCCCTAGACATGTTTGTGATGATGTAAATGCAATGGATGTTGATATTGAATGAGTTTGCACAAGAATCTTCTTCATTTGAACTAAATGTTTAGAGTTGCCCATAAGGTGTTTGTGAAATGTCCTCAATGGGAACTTAGCTTAATTTCATGTTTGATGTAGCTCACGTTGATCAACATGAATTTAACGAAATGAATGGAGAGGCATGAGGACTTTTGTGTTACATGGCGACACTTAAATTTTAATGAGATTGGCTTGAATTTAACAAGAATGTGTTTATCTAGTCAATAGAGCGCGAGTGTGAGACTAGAAACACATGTTCTATAGGGCCAATAGAGCGCGAGTGTGAGGTCCTATGCGAGGTGTAACCTCTTCATTCTAAGTTGTAGCGCGAGTTGAATTTAGGATGAATGTTGCATGACTATAATCTACTCATGTGCATGCAAATTCATAATTGACATCCAATATCATTGTCACGATAATTGTCTAGGTGGGGAAGTAATCCCTAGTCATCTTTTAATCGATTGTTTACTTGTTTCAGGTCTAAAATCTCCCTTTTGGATAGTAAATCATTGCTATCAACCTCTTTCGAGGAACAAATCCCCCCAAAACCATAAACATTCTAGATTTAATCTTTAGCACTATTAGTTTAATCACCTATCTTTTGGGTACGACCTTGGGTTTCCCGAGTCATTACAAATTGTTTTGATTAACCGTGATTAGCATAAGTATTCAATTTCTTATTGAATATTTACACTAAATATTAACCGATCTTCTTCATCACGGTTATTCTAGGGCCATTCTACCAAAAATTGCCCCGACGGTCGCTATGAAGAAGATGACGATGGCTATGAGGAGGCGCATTTTGTCAACCAACAAAGAAACTACAATCAAAATGCGAATCCTACCACTAGAAATTATGAGCCTCCGCAAAAGAGGATGTCTAATGATTCTAACTTCACCTCAAGGCCTTAAGGGCAAAATTCTTATTCGAATCAAGGAAATTATCAAAGCAATTATCAAGGGAATAATCAAAGGCAAGGGTATGGTTCTAGCTCTAACCAAAATCAAGGACAAAACTCATATTCAAACCAAGGGCAGAATTCCTACTCAAATCAAGGCCAAGGCTCGAATCACAATTCTCAATATTCTCAAGGGAATTATCAAAAACCCTATCAATCCAAGTCCAACATGAATGATCAAGGGAACTCTTCTTCTAGCACTCAAGATAACACTATGATGTCTATGATGGCTCAAATGCTAGAAAGTCAAAAAGAGACCAATAAGAGAATGGAGCAATTGGAAGCCCATAACAAGATGCTTGATAATCAAGTGGCTCAACAAGCCGTAGCATTGAAGCAAATGGGGAAACTTCCCTCTCAATCGGACGTTAATTCCATAGAACATGTTGAGGCCATCACATTGAAGAGCGGGAAAGTTCTACCTACCCCTCAAGGGAAGTCTAGA
The DNA here is from genome assembly GCA_033675215.1 of Rhodiola kirilowii. Taxonomy (NCBI): domain Eukaryota; kingdom Viridiplantae; phylum Streptophyta; class Magnoliopsida; order Saxifragales; family Crassulaceae; genus Rhodiola; species Rhodiola kirilowii. The sequence goes on from JAUCNB010000082.1 coordinate 65,164, forward strand.
TCAAATTCGGAAGTGGAACCTCAAACTCCTACCGAGGAGGAGAAAAAGCATGAAGAGCCGGCTCTAATGAGGAAATATGTGCCCATGGTGCCTTTCCCCCAAAGGTTGAACAAAAGCAAGCTCGATGCTCACTTCCAAAGGTTTGTCGAGATGCTAAAGAAATTGTACGTCACGCTCCCCTTCCATGAGGTAATCACTCAAAATCCTACCTACGCTAAATTTTTGAAAGATATTGTGTCAAACCGTAGGGTGGTTGAAGAGTCTAGCATGGTAGCTTTAAATACCGAATGTAGTGCAATTGTGCAAAGCCGCATGCCTAGAAAAATGTAAGACCAAGGATCATTCTCTATTCCTATCTCTTTAGGAAAGATTGAAATTGATAGAGCTTTATGTGATCTAGGGGCTAGTATTTCTTTGATTCCATATTCATTGTACGAAAAAATTGACATGGGTGAGCTACACCCCACCACTATCTCTTTGAAATTAGCCGATAGGAGCTCTAGAGTCCCTAATGGAGTCCTAAGGGATGTGCCTATCAAAGTTGGGAAATTTTTCATCCCCGTGGACTTCTATGTTTTAGATATGGATAGTGAACAAGAGACGCCCATCATCTTAGGGAGACCCTTTCTAAATACCGTTGAAGCGGTCATCAAATGTGGTGAAGGGTCAATTGAATTGAAGATAGGAGATGAAAAACTCAAATTTTTTCTGAAAAATGCTATGAAAGCTCCTACTTCATCCTTTGAGTGCAATATGCTTGATATTTCTTGTGAAACTTTCGGGCTAACGTCTTTTGAAAGTGAAGTTATTGAGTTAGACGACTCTAGTACACTCTTTGCCTCTCTAATGAATATGGAAGATGAGGATATGGGCGACATTACCTTGGATGAAGGTGAGCAAAGGCCGAATGATCATGAAATTAAGGAAGACCTGGTGCCAAGAGGTAAGGAATTCGAAGGAGAGTTAAAACCTCTACCTTCGAATCTAAGGTATGAATTTCTTGGGTCTAATGCTACATTCCCCGTCATTGTTGGTGCTGCTTTGAATGAGGATGAAACATCCAAGCTTGTGCATGTGTTGAAGGCTAATAAAAAAGCCTTAGGATATTCCATTGATGATATAACGGGAATTAGCCCTTCTCTTTGGATGCATATGATTAATCTAGAGGAGGATGTGAAGCCTTCTAGGGAAATGTTGAGGAGATTGAATCCTAAACTTAGCGAGGTAGTTTTTAAGGAAATCACCAAGCAAAGAGATGCCGGGATTATTTACTCCGTTCCGGACTCGGAATGGGTAAGTCCCATCCATGTCGTCCCTAAGAAGGGAGGACTCACGGTCGTTAAAAATGATAAAGGGGAATTAGTCCCTACGAGGACCGCGAATGGGTGGAGAATGTGTATTGATTATCGTAAATCGAATAAGGCAACAAAAAAGGATCATTTTCCTATTCCATTCATAGATCAAATGCTAGAAAGGCTAGCGGGACATGATTATTTTTGCTTCTTAGATGGATATAGTGGTTTTTACCAAATTCCTATATTGCCAAATGATCAAGGAAAAACCACTTTCACATGCCCATATGGAACTTTCGCTTTTAGACGTATGCCTTTTGGTTTGTGTAATGCACCGGGGACTTTTCAATGTTGTATGATGTCCATTTTTAGCGATTATATTGAGAAGTGCATTGAGGTTTTCATGGACGATTTTTCTATCCATGGATCCTCTTTTGATGATTGTCTAGCTAATCTCTCTAATGTTCTTTCTAGGTGCATCGAGACAAATTTGGTGCTTAATTGGGAGAAGTGCCATTTTATGGTACAAGAAGGGATTGTTCTCGGGCATTTGGTCTCTAAGAGAGGAGTAGAGGTTGATAAGGCGAAAGTTCAAGTTATTGAGCAACTTCCTCCACCGAAAAACCAAAAGGGAATAAGGAGTTTTCTAGGCCACGCCGGTTTTTACCGGCGGTTCATCAAGGATTTCTCAAAAATCACAAAGCCGTTGACTCACCTCCTTCGCAACGATGTGGAATTCAATTTTGATGAAGGGTGCCTTGAGGCATTTAACAAATTGAAGAAGAACCTTGTATCAGCACCTATTGTGCAACCGCCAAATTGGGATCTCCCATTTGAGTTAATGTGCGATGCAAGCGACTACGCCATTGGGGCAGTTTTGGGACAACGGGTCAAGAAGAAGCTTCATGTAATATACTACATGAGCAAGGTGCTCGATAGTGCCCAGATGAATTATACTACCACAGAGAAAGAGTTATTAGCGGTAGTCTACGCCTTTGAAAAGTTCAGGCCCTATCTCGTGGCAACAAAGACTATAGTCTACACGGACCATGCCGCTATCAAGTACCTAATGGCGAAGAAAGATGCTAAGCCGAGGCTTATCCGATGGGTCCTCCTCCTACAAGAGTTTAACATTGAAATTAGGGACAAGAAAGGAGTGGAAAATGTAGTGGCCGATCACCTCTCAAGGGTCGAGTTATATGATTCAAAATGGTTCTCGGCGCCTATCCAAGACTCATTTGTGGGTGAATATTTGATGAGTGCCGAAGATGATGCCCCTTGGTATGCAGATTTTGTGAACTACTTGACGTGCAATATTCTCCCCGAAGGCCTCAATTATAATCAGAAGAGCAAGTTCTTGCACGATGTCTCGAGGTATTATTGGGATGACCCATTCCTCTACAAGCTATGCTCGGATGGGATTTATAGAGCGTGCGTGCCCAAGGAGGACTTCAAAGAAATCATAGCTTGTTGCCACTCTTCTTCTTATGGTGGCCACGGTTCGGCTTCAAAGACCACATCTAAAATCCTTCAGTCGGGATTCTATTGGCCAAGCATGTTTAAAGATACGTACGAGTTTGTCAAGGCTTGCAATGAATGCCAACGAATGGGAAACATAGCTAGAAGGGAGGAGATGCCTCAAAAGGGAATTTTAGAAGTGGAGATTTTTGATGTATGGGGAGTGGACTTCGTGGGACCCCTTCCTTCGTCTCAAGGGAATTCATTCATTCTAGTAGCGGTGGACTACGTGTCCAAATGGGTTGAGGCAATTGCTTCCCCTTCTTGTGACGCTAAGGTGGTGATTAAAATGTTCAAGAAGATAATATTCCCAAGATTTGGAGTTCCTAGAGCGGTAATCGGTGATAATGGCTCACATTTCAAGGAAAGGAGATTTGAGGCTATGCTAAAGAAACACGGGATCTACCATAGGTGTTCAACCCCGTACTATCCTCAAGCCAATGGTCAAGTGGAGGTGTCCAACAGAGAAATAAAGAACATCCTAACAAAGACGGTTGGAAAGTCAAGAAAGGACTGGGTTTTGAAGCTTGACAACGCGCTATGGGCTTATAGAACCGCGTTCAAGACACCAATTGGGATGTCTCCCTACAGACTAGTGTATGGCAAATCATGCCACCTCCCGGTGGAACTCGAGTATAAGGCCATGTGGGCGGTCAGGGAGCTAAACTTCGACACAAAGGCTTCGGGGGAAAAGAGGTTTCTTCAGCTAAATGAATTGGATGAAATCCGATTAGACTCCTACGAGAGTTCTAAAATCTACAAGGAGAGAACCCGGAGATGGCATGACAAGCTCATTTTAAAGAGACAGTTCTCGGTGGGCGACAAGGTTCTGCTATTCAACTCTAAATACAAGCTATTTCCTGGGAAATTCAAGTCTAGATGGTTCAGACCATATAAAATTCATAGAGTCTTCAACGACGGCCATCTAGAGCTAATTGACAACAATGAGAACATTTTCAAGGCAAATGGACAAAGAGTTAAGATCTACCATGCCGCCGATGGAAGTCAAGACCTATTGGAAGCACCCTCGTGAATGCTATTCGCAATACCGCTAGAGAAGGGATCCCGCTCGGGACTTCTCTTAGTGTGCTTCTATACATATCAAGCCTCGGCTCGGTCTTTGCCAAGACGTTAAACTAGGCCCTCACGGGAGGTACCCCGGTTTGTGAGTTGTCGATTTAAGCACAAGTAACCTTAATATATGTGTAGCATGCATTTTGTGAACTTGTCGTATGGCTTGGTGATTGGGATGATTCTAAATGCATGATTTAGTGTGCTTGGGGTGGTTTTGTGCTTGCATGAATTATCTTGGTGTTGGTGATGTTCTAAGTGTGGAGTCTTTGATCCTAGTATGCGTTTTATTGCAAAATGTGTTTATGCTAGTGATTTCTTGGTGAAGCATGACTATGTTTGAATTGAAGTCATATGAATATTGGGTGATGCTTGTTCATGAATGCGGGCAAAATTTCTAAGTGTGGAGTGAAGCCTAGATCAAATTGCCTTCTCTGAGCATTTGAGTCGCCCGGCTCGTTCCCTGCCCTGTAATCCAGTCGGCCGGCTCAATCCCGTCTTCACTCGTTAAAAAGGCTCTGACCTCCCCAGTCGGCCGACTCAGTCTCTCCTTTCAAATCCAGTCGGCCGGCTCAATCCCAATTTTGAATGCCCAAAAATTCACTGATACCTTGAGCCGGTGAGCTCAAACTTGCCTTACAATATCAGTCGGTCGGCTCAATGTCCCTTTAAGCCCACCCAAAGTCTCTGATCAGTTGAGTCGGCCGACTCAATTCTGCTTCACAAATCCAGCCCGCCGGCTCAAAAGTTCATTCCATCAGCCAAACTCCTCTGACCCCCTGAGTCGGCCGGCTCAACTTTGCTTCATAATTCTAGTCGGCCGACTCAATTTCATGTTAGTTCGTTCAAAATTCACTGAACGTTTTAGCCGGCCAGCTCAAAACTTGTTCATAAATCCAGTCGGCCGGCTCAAAAGTCTCATCTTCATTTCAAAATTTTCTGATCCCTTCAGTCGGCCGGCTCAATGGTAGCCTATATAATCCAGCCTGCCAACTCAAATGTCATCTAATTGGGTCAATTTTTTGTCGGTTCGAAAAATTTCTTATTTGCTCAATTTCAATTGGTCCGGTTCAAGCATTCTAATTTTGCCCTAAATTCTAATTTTACCCCTCCATCTCAATTCTAAACCCTAAATAACACACTCACCCCACACTCTTCCTTCTCAAGCCCGAGCCTCTCTTCCCCCCCCACCGCTCGTCCTCCGCACGACACCACCATTGTCCACCTACGACGCCTCTCCTCCAGTCGTCCCAGCCTTCCGCTGCTCGCTTCGGCCAGTCACCCTAGCCTTCCGCCGCTCGTCTCCTCCGCCCACGCCGCTCAAACCACCGGTACCCCTAACTCCCAATCCCACATTTCAAACCTCTCATTCAGCAAACTTCCTTCAAATTCGAGCAACAAACCACCTCCATGGCTAGAGACGAAGATCGAGCCACCTCCAAATCCAAGGTTCCATCCAAGCCTAATCCGTTTGAAGATTCAGTTGAAGGGGATGGGGACGGTTTGAGGAGAAATCATCCACGAAAGGCTACGAGGCGACTTGTGCTTAGGGAAGATACACCTTCCCCGCCCCGGAAATCGCCTACTCCACCTCCACCTAAGAAGCACAAGGCTTTGACCGGAGAACCGTCTTCAAAAGCCTCAAAGGGGAAAGGTCCAACAGCTCAAACTAATGACGATTTGGCATTGGCATTGCCTCCCAAGCCGTACCCATTTTGGGAACCGCTTCAATTCCAAAGAGAGGAGCATCGAGCTAGGCTCGAGCGGATTACGAACGCCAAGAAGATTGTCATTCCGACCTCCTATCCCGATTGGGCATTGCTCGACAACCTCCAAATAGGAGATGAGGTACGACGTAGATTATCCGGTTGTGGTTTAGGTTTCTTTCTTATGGATGATCCCGGTTGTTATGATAGATTAGTGAAGGAATTCTTGTGTTCGTTTGAAGCGAAGAGGAGGGGGAAATTGGTGACAAAATGGAGGTTTGTTATTGGAGGGGAGGAATTTGAGGTCGATCATGAAGTGTTGTCGGAGTGGCTGAAATTCCCTCCCGTGCTACCAGGGCCACCAGTTTATGATGCCCTTGCTAGAACTAAATTCTGGAAAAGGATCTCGGGGAGGAATGAGTGGTTCGATTCTTCCTACAGCTCCGCAGAAATCAAAGATCCTATTTGGAAGGTGATTCACCATCTCATTGCCATCGACATAAACACCCGAGGAGGGCTAGCTCAAAAGGTGACAACTCCGGATATGAAATTATTGATGCTCATCGACTATAGGGATATGAATGATTGGATTACAGTCCTCGCCGAGAGTTTTGAGGGCTTTATGAGTAAAAGTTCAAGAACAATCGCACTTGGAGGAGGCTCGTTGATTACATTGATAGCAATGAACTGTAACTTCAGTTTCGCATCGGAGGAGCCCTCAAGGAAGGTTCTCGATCTTGATATTATGAGGCGCGGCCACTTCCTAAAGCCCGGAACACTACTTTGGGATCATGATGACAAACCACACGACACGGATGTTCGAGAGAAAGCTAAAAGGAGCAAAGCCACCTATTTATCAAGGCACCGAGACTGCACCCTCACTCCATCACCACCATCATCCCCCGATCTATCCGACCCTCATCCATCCGACCCTCCTCCATCCGAGAGCATGCCGCCTTCTAGTGCGGATTGGACTTCACAGTTTGAGAGGCTTTCTGCGGACATGGCTGGTTTGAGGGTGGGATTTGGTCGCCTAGAGGAGTTTCATCGTCAGGAGGCTCAGTGGGTACGTACTACTCTCACTTCCCTCGTTGATGGACCACAATTATACGAATCAAAAACACAGTAAAACCCCCCAAGTTAGACTGTTTGTCTATCTAACATCCATCTGTTAGTCCCGATATATTTCCACAGGGCATTTTAGAGACTGAAGTGAAAACACGCTAAGGAGAGGATTTTATGCTGAAAAGATAACAAGAGTCAATCCAAGGTCAAGATCATATGCCGACTGAAGAAATATCAAGGATCCTGACGTTGAATTGACCAGAATAAATTAATCAGAAGAATCAGGAGTGAAGTCAAGACAGTCCGGGGAAGGAACACACTGACAGTTTTGTGAAAAGACTGCACAAAACTGTACAAAATTCACATATGGCAAGATGACTTGGTGACTTGATGAAGAGGTGACCAAAGGAGGAAAACCTCCCCATTCCACCACCCACTACCGGCGGCGCCACCCCTCCTCCTCCTTGGTGACCGGCTACTTGCCTTGGAGGTGGAGGAAACAACCCATTGCTCCTCCACCACAACCGGCTACCGGCGGCTGAGCTCCACCACTCCTCCTCCGCCACTTGGTGGCTCCTCCTTGGCTCCTCCTCCTCCCTTGGATCAAACCAATCTCCACCACCCATCTCCACCCATTTTTCCTATAAAAGGAGGTGCTCCTCCTCCTTATAAATCATCCCAAAAATTGTAATCACTTCTCTCTCTACATTTTGTTACTTGTAAGTTTGGTTCGGTTTTGAAATAATACTCCTGTTTGTTCTTGAGTATTATACTGGAAATTATAATACTCTTGTCGGTTCTCGAGTATTATAATACTGTAGAGAATACTCCTGTTGGTTCTTGAGTATTCAGTAGGAATTAGGAATACTCCTGTTGGTTCTTGAGTATTCCACCCCTTTCCCTCTTACTGTTTTCAAAAACCCCCGAGTATTTAGCTATGGTATCCATCTCTATGGATATTCGTAGCTAAACTCTTCATTCGGTGGAAGGTATTTTCTTGTATTATATAATGTTGTAATATCTTTTAGTTTCATTTCTTTGTATTCAAAACTTGTTCTATGTGCCATTTATAGTCAGAATTTCCAAGGTTGAGTGGATGCTACGAAAGGGCAAAACTCTTCCGTGGGGATTCGTGAACATACTCGGGTAAGTGGATGCTACGAAAGGGCAAAGCTTATCTGAGAAGTTCGACTCATCTAAAACACCACTTGGTCAATCGTAACTGTGAGATCAAGTGGATGCACAAAAGGCTAAGATACTTCGAAAGGAGGAATTAGTCTGAAATAGAACAAGGGTTGCTTTAAACGATGTTGCAAGTCTTGCGCTACGAAAGGGCCTCGATTCATCTTTGAATACTTAGAAAAGTTACTAACAGTTTATTATATACATGTTATAATACAAGAGTACCTGAAACCGAATGCTTTTCTTTACTGTTAAACCGCAATCACCAACTGCTGATCTACCGGAGGAATTACAATCACGCATCACCCACTGTAAGTCTTCTTTGTATTTACAGCATTTAATTTCTGTATTTACTTTTCCGCAATCAAAACCAAAAACCCCAAAAAATCACGTAGTTAATTAGAGCGCTAAAATCTCAATCAACCATAAAACACGCTCCCCCCAGTTCAATCACCCTAAAAGAATAGCCTATTCCCCTAATTCCCTTGGGTTCGACCCCTACTTACCACTTACTACCCAGTAGTGTAGTCACAAGTAGCGGATATTATAAATTTATTTGTACAGAGGACACTGCACCTTAACGACAGTGTGGTGGCCCTCCGTCAAATTGGCGCCGTTGCCGGGAAATTAGCCGTCGAATAAACTGTTCTTTTCTCTCCCTCCATCTCTTTTAAATTCTCACGCTCGAAACAACTATGTCTCGCGAAGGAAGTCATCATGACTACCAGGATGACGATGAAATAAACCTGTACGAGCGAAATGATGAAGTGCCACTTCCATTTATGGATGATCCGGAGCAACTCATCAGAAGCAGACGAGCTCGTGATAGGGAGGCCATCAGACGAAACCAAGAACCACCCGAGGACCGAAATGCAGCTGGTCCAGTACGACAACCCCCTAGATATCCCCCACCCCCTCGCCCTCGACAAGTTCCTAGACAAGAACCCGTCTTCGATAACTACTACAGGGATGACAACTACCGTGAACCCACCCTGGGAGAACTTTCGGCACCAGATTTCAGAGTTCAGCCATGGTGTATCTACGAAGGACCTGAGCTAGAAAACATCGCCATCAACACTTCAGTGGCCCACAGCTTGCCAAAATTCTCAGGAACTCGTGGAGAATCAGCAATGACTCATCTCCAGCGTCTACATGGGATTTGCCAAAACCTCAAACCAATTGGCGTAAACGTAGACGACTTTAAGTTAAAGGCGTTCTACTTTTCCCTCATTGATGCGGCAAACGACTAGTTCCTGTCATTACCTTCCGGAAGCATCAGAACATGGGCTCAGATGCAGAAGAAATTCTTAGACAAATACTACCCAGCAGGAAGAGCAATGCAAGTAAGAAGGCAACTGCAAGACATCAAACAAGGGCCCAACGAAACCATGTATGATTACCTGGAAAAGTTCAATCACCTGGAAAGAAGCTGCTGTACCCTTGGACTACCCGAGAAACTCATAATCGAGTACCTCATTGATGGATTAAGACCCTTAGACAAAATGCTCCTGGATGCCTCAGCTGGAGGGTCCATAATGAATCTATCATTGAGTGGTGTTAGGCAACTCATCAACGACGTTGCCGAAAATGCCCGATTTAGAGAAGAGACAACTCGGCAGGAAGAATTCTCCCGAACGAAAAATGTGGCAAAAGCTGAAACATCGACGGGGCCTATATCTGAGGAAATAAAGCAGTTAAAAGAAATGATGATTCAGCTCCTACGAAGACAACCAATTCCGGTAAAACCTTGCGAGTTCTGTGGATCTATAGACCACAAAACTGACGCATGTCCGACATTAATAGAAGAGGAACCGGCGGAAGTAAATGCAATAGGAGGATATCAAGGATACAACAACAGCAACGACAGAGCAGGACAGAATAGGCAGTACGGTCAAACAACCAAACCAGACTGGCGTAACAACAACAGCTATCCTCAGAAGGAAGCACAACTAGCTCAGTCATACCACCAACCCCCCCACCGACAGTATAACCAGAACGCTCCAGGACAATATCAGCAAAGAGGACCGAATCAGAGTCAGCACCAAACCGGCCTGAATAATCAGCAAGAACCAACCAAGTCGCTCGATGACACGATGAAGGAGCTCGCAGGAAACGTAAATCAATTGGGTACTTCGCTACTCCAATACCAGGCGAAAACTGACGGGGCAATTTCTGAATTGACCAAACAAATGTCCCAGCTCGCCACTGCAATGTCAACACTGACCAGTGAACCTGGCAGACTTCCTTCACAAACCATCCAAAACCCAAAGGCGAATCTTAGCATGATAAAAAGGTCAAACGTAAAGACAACCCTGGGAGAAGTAGCACGAGCCCCAGCCTACAAACTCACTAACAAGCACTTCAACCGTAGACGTCGTCCTGACTGGAATCAAGAGGAAGACCGACCCAATAATGACAGAACATGGGTCACGCATGCTGACAATGGACGGTACGCATTCACCGTCTGCATATCACCACCGTCAGTCATACACTCTGACATACCAGCATCTGGATGGGATTACGATAGCAATGAAAGGGATGAACAGAATGGCCCAGCATTGGGAAAAAGCCCTCACTTCTGATCATGAGTCACAACCAGAAAGAGATAAAGACCCAGGGGCCTTCACAGTCACCTGCGGTATTGGTGAGACCCAAATCCATAAGTGCTTAGTCGACCTTGGGGCTGCTGTCAATGCCATGCCTTCCTCCTTATATTACTTACTAGGACTTGGTCCATTGAAACCACCCCGATCAAACATCGAACTAGGAGATAAATCATGCATCCGCCCGGTTGGAGAACTGGAAGATATAATACTCCATGTGGGAGAACTCGTCGTTGCTGCAGACTTCTATGTAATACCAACAGAAGAGACCTGCAAAGACGACCCACCAACAATAATATTGGGACGACCATTCCTCTACGCCACTAAAGCAAGAATCGATGTAGGCAAGGGCTCATTATCACTTAAGTTCGGCGGCAAAATTGCACACTTCTACATTCATCAGAGCCGCCCGGACACAAAAAAACCGCCAGACATAACGCCTATCTCGGATCACGGTGCACAGTTTTCTGACCTGTCATTAGAGACCAAAAAAATAACAAGACCAGCAGCTATGGTCAAAGGTCTCCCGCCTTCTCAGAAGCAATGGAAAGAGAAAACACCAAAACCATGGAGCTCTTACTCCAGCAAGAAGTCAGGACAAGTCAAAGCAAGAAACAACACAGGAACGTTGGCAAAGTTTGACCTCAGCCACCCATGGGACCCAAACCAGTAATCCACAACGAGGTATCGTCGAGCCAACGACGTAAAACAAGTGCTCTGGTCGGGAGGTAACCCGACACTATCTTACTTTCCGCACTTACTTTCAGTACTTAGTTTTAAGCTTGCATGACTTTTGAACTAAGGCACGCCTTCGTTCAAAAGTGGGGGGTGAAAACCGCCTGTGTACATAAATAACATGCTTGCTGTTTTTCTTTTTTTTAGTAATAGTATCTTTTTGAACATATGAACTTAAGAATGTGAAAAAGATAAATCAGAATTCATGCATTTACCTTGTGAAAATTCAAACTGTTTAAAAACTTAGAATGTAACTTTCCATTTGTCCTTTGTACTGAGATAACTAGGGATGTGGAGTTGACATAAACTGCCCTAGAAGGACTTGGGAAGCAATCAAAGGATCAGATCAAACTATATGGTTTTCGAAGTCAGTGGAGGCTGCACTTCGGGTTTTCAGTGAATAATTGAGTCAAACTCCGCCAAGAAGCATCTATGCAAAGGCGAGGACGGGAATCAGACCGTCCTCTCTCTAGTCAAAATAGCCGAGAAAATAGATAAGCGACCCTCATCTTGACCCGCGCAAAACGACGAAGACGAGAGGAGAGGGGAGGTATATCCATAGGCTTGCGGGCGATGATTGGACCTCCCAAGAAGGCTGACAAAATGGACAAGCAAGTCACAAAGAAGCGAAAAACTCAAAGAAGAAAATCAAAAGAGGCCAAAGGCCCAAAATTGTGAAGGTTTTACCGAGCAAAAGTGAAGCACTCGACAAAGTCAAATCAAAGGCCAAAGGCCGATTCACTACAACAAAAAAGCAGTCCCTCGCCAAAGAAAAAATCAAGAAGGTTCAACTCACTGAAACCCGAACCGAATCACGTGCATGAGAAAGCTACCAGAAGACCATATAGTACGAAACGATCCCGAGGCTGCAACCCAAGAACCTGAAAAGGGCTATCTCCCAAAACATCCAATATAATTTGCATCTCAGCACGGAGGTACAAGTATTAAGTTTCTTCTATTTATTTACGCAGTTTAATTTGGTAATAAGTAAGCAATGCATGAATTAGGATAGATCGAGTACCACAGTCTAATTTTCATATGACAAATCCGAACCTAGAACTTACGCCCTTTAATAGCATTGTTCGGGACGAACAACTAAAAGTGGGGGGTATTCTGATGGACCACAATTATACGAATCAAAAACACAGTAAAACCCCCCAAGTTAGACTGTTTGTCTATCTAACATCCATCTGTTAGTCCCGATATATTTCCACAGGGCATTTTAGAGACTGAAGTGAAAACACGCTAAGGAGAGGATTTTATGCTGAAAAGATAACAAGAGTCAATCCAAGGTCAAGATCATATGCCGACTGAAGAAATATCAAGGATCCTGACGTTGAATTGACCAGAATAAATTAATCAGAAGAATCAGGAGTGAAGTCAAGACAGTCCGGGGAAGGAACACACTGACAGTTTTGTGAAAAGACTGCACAAAACTGTACAAAATTCACATATGGCAAGATGACTTGGTGACTTGATGAAGAGGTGACCAAAGGAGGAAAACCTCCCCATTCCACCACCCACTACCGGCGGCGCCACCCCTCCTCCTCCTTGGTGACCGGCTACTTGCCTTGGAGGTGGAGGAAACAACCCATTGCTCCTCCACCACAACCGGCTACCGGCGGCTGAGCTCCACCACTCCTCCTCCGCCACTTGGTGGCTCCTCCTTGGCTCCTCCTTGGCTCCTCCTCCTCCCTTGGATCAAACCAATCTCCACCACCCATCTCCACCCATTTTTCCTATAAAAGGAGGTGCTCCTCCTCCTCATAAATCATCCCAAAAATTGTAATCACTTCTCTCTCTACATTTTGTTACTTGTAAGTTTGGTTCGGTTTTGAAATAATACTCCTGTTTGTTCTTGAGTATTATACTGGAAATTATAATACTCTTGTCGGTTCTCGAGTATTATAATACTGTAGAGAATACTCCTGTTGGTTCTTGAGTATTCAGTAGGAATTAGGAATACTCCTGTTGGTTCTTGAGTATTCCACCCCTTTCCCTCTTACTGTTTTCAAAACCCCCCGAGTATTTAGCTATGGTATCCATCTCTATGGATATTCGTAGCTAAACTCTTTATTCGGTGGAAGGTATTTTCTTGTATTATATAATGTTGTAATATCTTTTAGTTTCATTTCTTTGTATTCAAAACTTGTTCTATGTGCCATTTATAGTCAGAATTTCCAAGGTTGAGTGGATACTACGAAAGGGCAAAACTCTTCCGTGGGGATTCGTGAACATACTCGGGTAAGTGGATGCTACGAAAGGGCAAAGCTTATCTGAGAAGTTCGACTCATCTAAAACACCACTTGGTCAATCGTAACTGTGAGATCAAGTGGATGCACAAAAGGCTAAGATACTTCGAAAGGAGGAATTAGTCTGAAATAGAACAAGGGTTGCTTTAAACGATGTTGCAAGTCTTGCGCTACGAAAGGGCCTCGATTCATCTTTGAATACTTAGAAAAGTTACTAACAGTTTATTATATACATGTTATAATACAAGAGTACCTGAAACCGAATGCTTTTCTTTACTGTTAAACCGCAATCACCAACTGCTGATCTACCGGAGGAATTACAATCACGCATCACCCACTGTAAGTCTTCTTTGTATTTACAGCATTTAATTTCTGTATTTACTTTTCCGCAATCAAAACCAAAAACCCCAAAAAATCACGTAGTTAATTAGAGCGCTAAAATCTCAATCAACCATAAAACACGCTCCCCCAGTTCAATCACCCTAAAAGAATAGCCTATTCCCCTAATTCCCTTGGGTTCGACCCCTACTTACCACTTACTACCCAGTAGTGTAGTCACAAGTAGCGGATATTATAAATTTATTTGTACAGAGGACACTGCACCTTAACGACAGTGTGGTGGCCCTCCGTCACTCGTCCAGCCCGCCGACTCAACTGCTCAGAAGCTTTATGAAGTCTTCCCCTGATCCAGTCGGCCAACTGGAATTCCTTCATACCAGTTGAGTCGGCCGACTGGAATCTGCTACAGTTCCGGAAACCCTAACTTGGGCTATAAATAGAAACTTTTAGATCTCATTCAAGGGGACTTTTTTGGGGATTTTGGCATGAATTTTGAGGAGCATCTAGCACGAATTTCAAGGTGGATTAAGTGAAGAAGAAGATCAACAACAAGGATTCTCATACTTTTCAATCTCAAATTGGTTCTAGACTCCTAAACTCATTCTCCTTCATTTGTTTTTGATTATAATCTCACCATGAGTGAGTAGTGACTTTGATTGGGGATTATGGATCCCCTAGACATGTTTGTGATGATATAAATACAATGGATGTTCATATTGAATGAGTTTGCACATGAATCTTCTTCATTTGAACTAAATGTTTAGAGTTGCCCATAAGGTGTTTGTGAAATGTCCTCAATGGGAACTTAGCTTAATCTCATGTTTGATGTAGCTCACGTTGATCAACATGACTTTAATGAAATGAATGAAGAGGCATTAGGACTTTTGTGTTACATGGCGACACTTAAATTCTAATGAGATTGGCTTGAATTTAACAAGAATGTGTTTATCTAGTCAATAGTGCGCGAGTGTGAGACTAGAAACGCATGTTCTATAGGGCCAATAGAGCGCGAGTGTGAGGTCCTATGCGAGGTGTAACCTCTTCATTCTAGGTTGTAGCGCGAGTTGAACTTAGGTTGAATGTTGCATGGCTATAATCTACTCATGTGCATGCAAATTCATAATTGACATCCAAAATCATTGTCACGATAATTGTCTAGGTGGGGAAGTAATCCCTAGTCATCTTTGATTGATTGTTTACTTCTTTCGTCGATAAAATCTCTCTTTCGGATAGTAAAAGCTTGCTATCAACCTCTTTCGAGGAACAAACCCCCCCAAACCATAGACAATCTAGATTTAATCCTTAGCGCAATTAGTTTAATCACCTATCTCTTGGGTACGACCTTGAGTTTCCTGAGTCAAAATATAAATGTTTTGATTAACCGTGATTAGCATAAGTATTTGATTTCCTTATCGAATATTTACACTATATTATCGAGCGATCAGTCTTCACCGGAGTTTGGCCGGAGCATGATTGGTCCATGGATGCCCTTGATCGGAGCTCAACCGGAGGCTCGCCGGAGCTTGGTCGGAGTTCGGCCGGAGCTTGGCCTGAATTCTTGACTGGAGGTCTTTGGCTCTTGAATAGTTGATTTGGAATGGCCAAGTGATTTTAAGACTAATGGTCGAAATGGATTCGCCGGAATATGGCCGGAACCTGGTCATGGCCTGGTTTGAAGTTCAGTGTGGGCGCAGGCCTCGGGCGTGGCTCGGGCGTGATCTCGGGCGCTGGTCTCGGGCGTGCTCGGGTCGGGACCTGGGCGCGACTCTGGCGTGACCTGGGCGCGGCCTCGGGCGTGACCTCGGCGAGGCTCGGGCGCAACCTCGGCGCGGCTCGGGCGCGACCTGGGCGCGACTTGGTTTTCTCGGCCATGGATGAATTTACTCGGGCGTTTTGTCTGGAATTTGAGATTCACCAAGTCATTTGACATTTTAAACACTTTGGTCGAGCCAGATTTTCCAGATTCCATGGTTTGGTCGAGCAAGTTGGTTTTGGTGCTTGTGCGCGCAGGACCTTTGGAATTGCATGTGGGCCAACTGCCAAGTGGCGTTCGTCTTGGAGTTTCGACATCTTCCACCTTATTTTCCATTTGGAACATTTTGGTCGAGGTGGAATTGTCAGATTAGGTGGTTTGCTCGAGCGACTTGATCTAGGCCCTTGGAGGCTCGGTAGGGCGCGCTGGTCGCGACCTGGGCTTTCTCGGACGGGGACCTGGGCGATGGCCTGGCATGCGCTCGCATGGAATGGTCTTGTGATGATTTTGGCTTAAATCTCCCTTTTAAGCGTGTTTCCTCTCTAAACCTCAAAATAGCCTGTAGAACAAAAGTGGAACTAAAAGTAATATTTGATAAGACAAAGTGTTTAATTTGGTGGGTTTAACTGTTTCGATGAGTCGTATAAATACGCTCCATCAAATCACCCCACACTTATACTTGTTCGTCCCGAACAATGCTATTTGAAAAAGGTACACATACTCCATGCTAAAGTTCTAAATACGAAAGTGAGAATGTGGACTAGATTTATCCTATCCATGCAATACTTACTTGTTACCAAAATAAACCGTGTAAATAAATAGAAGAAACTTGATACTTGTACCTTAGAGCCGAGATGCAATTTAATTCGGATGATTCGGGAGATAGCCCTTTTCAGGCTCCTGGACTGCATCCTCGGGACCGACTCGCACTATATGGTTATCTTGTAGCTTTCTCTAGCACATGATTTGGTTCGGGTTTCAATGATCTGAGCTCTTTTGATTTCCTTTTGATGAGGGACAGCTTTTGAAGTGATTTGGCCTTCGTCCCTTGATTTTGAATTGGAGTTTCTTCACTTTTGTTTCGGTTAAAACCTTCACACCGGCCTTTGGCCTTTCATTTGCTCTTTGAGTACTTGCTCCTTTGTGATTTGCTTGTCCACTTTCTCAATCTTTTGGGAGGTCCAATCATCGCCCGAAAGCATATGGAAATACCTCCCCGCTCTTTCTCATCCTTGCCTTTTTCGCGTGGGTCAAGATGAGGGTCGCTCATCTCTTTTCTCGGCTACTCGGACTAGAGATAGGACGGTCTGATTCCCATCCCGCCTCTTGCATAGACGCTGCCTGGTGGAGATGACTCTGCATCCAATGAAACCCGAACTGCAGCCTCCACTGACTTCGTAAACCATATAGTGAAATCCAGTCCTTCGAGTGCTTGCCAAGCCTCTCTAGGGCATTTTATGTCAACTCCACATCCCCTGTATATCTCAGCACAAAGGGACAAATGAGAAGTTACATCCTAAGTTTTTATACAGTTGAGATTTCACAAGGTAAATGCATGAATTTAGATCTATCTTTTTCACATTCTCAAGTTCATATTTTCAAAAAGATAATATTAAGGGAAAAGGAAAAAAAGAAAGCATGTTAAATGATTATGTGCAAAGGCAGTTCTCACCCCACACTTTTGAACGAGGGCGTGGCTCACAGCACGGCTTAGTTCAAAAGTCAATTGCAAGAAAATATATACAGGAAAGGTGAGAATGACTTAAGGCAAAAACTAAATGACATAAAATAAAATGACTGAAAGTAAGATAGATGTCGGGTTACCTCCCGACCAGTGCCTTTGTTTAACGTTGTTAGCTCGACGGTACCTCACTCAGGAGGGATCTGGGTCCCATGGGCGGCTTAGGTCAAATTTTGCCGCGGCTCCTGCATTGATCTTTGCTTTGACTCTCCCCGAGTTTTTGTGAGATGATGTGCTCGGGTCCGGACTCCATTGTCCGGGCGGATTTTCTTTCCAATTCCTCTGAGAAGGCGAGGGACCCTTGATCATAGCTGCTGGTCTAGTCACACTCTCGGTCTTTCTTGGCAGATCAAAAATTAATGTACTGAGCTCCGAGGTGTTCATAATGTCCGGAAGTTTCCTTGTATGAAAATTTGCAATTCTGCCGTTGAATGCAAGCGACAATGACCCCTTGCCTATGTCGATTTTTGCCCTTGTGGTGTAGAGGAATGGGCGTCCCAATATGATTGTCGGAGGGTCGTCCTTGCTGGTATCTCCGATTGGTATTACATAAAAGTCCGCAGGAACGACGAGTTTTCCCACACGGAGCATTAACTTTTCTAGCACTCCAACCGGATGGACACTCGACTTATCTCCCAATTCGAGGGATATCTTTGGTGGCTTTAATGGACCAAGCCCTAATGAGCAATATAGAGGGTAAGGCAGGACATTGACTGTGGCTCCAAGATCAATTAAGCAATGATGAACTTGGGCTTTCCGATACCACATGTGACCGTGAAGGCCCCTGGGTCCTTACTCATTTCCAGTTGTACCTCATGACTCCGAGTTAGGAGCTTATCCGTCCCCAGTCCATTTTGCTCATTTTTCGGCTCTAATTCATTTTCCACCTTGTTCTTTTGGGTTGCATGATCCTTGGAGGCAATGACCTTCATAGGGGAAGATGAATCTTCAGCCCCAATATCCCAGCCAGATGCTGGTACGTTAAAGTGCGTGATTGGCGGTGGTGTCATGTTAACGTGAACGCATATCGTCTATTGTCAGCATGCGTGACCCAAGTTCTGCCATCATTGGGTCGGTCTTCCTCTTGATTCCAATCAGGACGGTGCCTACGGGTGAAGTGCTTGACCGTAGGTTTGTAAGTTGCGGGTCCTTGCTGTTATTTCATCAGCGATCCTGCTGCTTGTGCTCCTTTGAGTCTTTCTCTTGCTTTTAGTTCTCTGTACGACTGGGCATATGCTTCCTCTTCCCTCATCATACTAATGAACTCTTCCTTATCTTCTTCCGTAGTTGGTAGTGAGGGTTGTGCTGCCTCTTCCAGTGCCTCCTCCAAATCTGACATATGTACCATGCTAACATTTTCTTTAGGGTTTTGGATGGTTTGCGAAGGTAGCTGGCCATGTTCATTTTTAGCTCGGAGACCGTGGTAGCAAGCTGGGACATTGTCTTGGCCAAATCTACAATTGCTCCATCAGTTTTTGCCATATTTTGACGTACTGCGCTGGCCAACTCTTTCACAACATCCTCGATTGGTTTGCTCGAACTTTGGTGGTTTGGACCGGCTTGGTACTGGTTTGGCCCTTGATGATTGCTTGGGCCTGCCTGATACTGATTTGGTCCCCTTTGCTGAT
Organism: Rhodiola kirilowii; assembly: GCA_033675215.1. Lineage (NCBI taxonomy): Eukaryota > Viridiplantae > Streptophyta > Magnoliopsida > Saxifragales > Crassulaceae > Rhodiola > Rhodiola kirilowii. The sequence continues at coordinate 84,049 of JAUCNB010000082.1, forward strand.
ATTGGCCCGCTGGTGGGATGTTTTGGTTGTACTGCCAGTGGGGCGGTTGGTAGAATGACTGAGCTGGTGGAGGGGCGGCCTGCTGTGTTTCCCTCGGAGGATAGCTGTTGTTTTGCCAGTTTGGGCCGGTTACTTGACCATACTGCCAATTTGGTCAGGCTCTGTTGTTGTTGTTGTTGTTGTATCCTTGGTATCCTCCAAGTACATTCACTTCTGCCGGTTCTTCCTCTATTAATGTTGGGCATGCGTCAGTTTTGTGGTCCGTAGAACCACAAAACTCGCAAGGCTTAGCTTGAACTGGCTGCCTTCGTAGGAGTTGGATCATCATCTCTTTCATTTGCTTCATCTCCTCGGGCACTGTGTTTACTGGTGCTTCGGCTCTTGCCACGTCCTTGGTGCGTGTAAATCCTTCATGCCGAGTTGTCTCCTCTCTAAATCGGGCATTTTCAGCGACATCGGAGATGAGTTGCCTTATGCCGTTTAACGATAGATTCATCATTGATCCTCCAGCTGAGGCATCTAGGAGCATTTTGTCTAAGGGCTTCAATCCATCGATGAGGTACTCGATGATGAGTTTCTCGGGCAGTTCGAGGTTGCAGCAGCTTTTCTCCAGGCGGTTGAATTTTTCCAGGTAGTCATACATGGTCTCATTAGGCCCTTGCCTTATGTCCTGCAGCTGTCTTCTTACTTGCATTGCTCTTCTTGCCGGGTAGTATTTGTCCAGGAATTTCTTTTGCATCTGAGCCCACGTTCTGATGCTCCCCGATGGTAATGAAAGGAACCAGTCGTTCGCCGAGTCAATGAGAGAAAAGTAGAAAGCCCTCAATTTGAAGTTCTCTACATTTACTCCATTGGGCTTTAGATTTTGGCAAATGCCATGTAAGCGTTGGAGATGAGTTGTCGCAGATTCTCCATGAGCTCCTGAGAACTTGGGCAAGTTGTGGACCACGGATGTGTTGATGGCAATGTTTTCTAGTTCCGGGCCCTCGTATATACATCATGGTTGGTTTCTGAAATCCGGTGCCGAAAGTTCTTTCATAGTCGGGTCGCGATAGTTGTTATCCCCATAGTATTCATCGAAGATGGGTTCTTGCCTTGGTATTTATCGATGTTGAGGAGGGGGTGGATTTCTAAAGGGCTGCTCTGGGCTAGCTTCATTTCGGTTCTCGGGTGGCCCTTGGTTTCTCCGGGCGGCTTCCTGACAGAACCGCTCGTCGTCAAAGCGATTGTGCAAATAAATTTATAGTCCGCTACTTGCAACTATACTACTGGGTAGTACTTGGTAAGTAGGGGTCGAACCCAAGGGAACTAAGGGGAATAATTGTTCTTCGGGGGGAATTACGCAGCGTGGGAACGTGTTTAAGGTCGGTTGGTTGGTTTTAAAGCTACCAGCTATTTTGATTGATTGATTGGTTGGTTGGTTGATTTTAATACTAGAAAATAAATTACTATTTTAATGATTAAGAGAAATGTTCGGTTTCAGGGGACTTGTATTATATCCTGTTTATCATTGACCATTAGTGAATCATCTAAGTATTCAAACGGTGAATCGAGGCTAGTTACAGCACAAGACTTGCAACACCGGTTTAAAGCAACTCCTGTTCTATTTCAGTCTAGCGCCAATACCCTAAGGTATGCTAGCCTGGGTGCATCCACCTGATCTCACAGTTACGCTCGACCAGATGGGATTAAGGATGAGTCGAACTCCTCAGATAGCTTTGCTTGTTACAGCTTCCACTACCTGAGTATGATCACGAATTCCCACAGAAGAGCTTTGCTTGTTACAGCATCCACTCAACCTTGGAAACTCTGACTATATATGGCACATAGAACAAGTTTTGAATACTAAGACTAAACACTAAGTTAATAGTCTTAAAACATTTTATAATACAAGTGCGCCCCTTAGACCGAACTACTAGTTTAGCTACTATTCATCGCGCTAAACATTATACTAAGGAAATTAAAGACAACAGTTAAATAAATAAATACTAAGAGAAACTTACAACCGTTGAAGCGCCAAGGGAGCTTTCCTTTATTTCCGAAGAAAAATTACAACATTACAAATATTACAACTTCTAGAGAGAGAAGTGAAATTGAGATTTGGTGTGTGAAATGAGGAGGAGGAGCTCCTCCTTTTATAGCCCAAAGGGGAGGAGATGGGTGGTGGAGATGGTGGACATGTGCATTTGATCCAAGGGAGGAGAAGAGGAGGAAGGAGGAGGTGCCATGTGGAGGAGCAAAAAGCCGCCGGTCACCATGGGTGGAGGAGCCGCCGGTTGCCGGTGGCCCAAGGGGGAGGAGCTCCTCCCTTGGCCACCTCCTTGAGTGGTGGTCGGTCATCTTGCCCAAATGTGAGTTTTGTACAGTTTTGTGCAGTCTTTTCACAAAACTGTCAATGTGTTCCTTCCCCGGTCTGTCTTGACTCCACTCCCGATTCTTCTGATTAATTTGTTCTGGTCAATTCAACGTCAGGATCCTTGATATTTCTTCAGTCGGCATATGATCTTGACCTTGGATTGACTCTTGTTATCTTTTCAGCTTAAAATCGTCTCCTTAGCGTGTTTTCACTTCAGTCTCTAAAATGCCCTGTGAAAATATATCGGGACTAACACGTAGACGTTAGATAGACAAACAGTCTAATTAAGGGGGTTTTACTGTGTTTCTGACTCATATAACTTTGGTCCATCAGATTACCCCCCACTTTTAGTTGTTCGTCCCGAACAATGCTATTAAAGGGCGTAAGTTCTAATTTTTGCTTTGGAATATGAAAATTAAACTGTGGTACTCGATCTATCCTAATTCATGCATTGCTTACTTATTACCAAATTAAACTGCGTAAATAAATAGAAGAAACTTAATACTTGTACCTCCGTGCTGAGATGCAAATTATATTGGATGTCTCGGGAGATAGCCCTTTTTAGGCTCCTGGACTGCAATCTTGGGATCGTCTCTTACTATATGGTTTTCTGGTAGCTTTCTCTAGCACGTGATTCGATTCGGGTTTCAGTGAGTTGAGCCTTTTTGATTTTCTTCTTTGGCGAGGGACTGCTTTTTGTTGTTGTAGTGAATCGGCCTTTGGCCTTTGATTTGACTTTTTTGAGTGCTTCACTTTTGCTCGGTTAAAACCTTCACAATTTTGGGCCTTTGGCCTCTTTTGATTTGCTTCATTGAGCTTTTCATCTTTTTGTGATTGCTAGTCCATTTTCTCGAGCCTTTTTGGGAGGTCCAATCATCGCCCGCAAGCCTATGGAAATACCTCCCCGCTCCTCTCGTCTTTGTCATTTTGCGCGGGTCAAGATGAGGGTCGCTCATCTATTTTCTTGGCTATTTTGACTAGAGAGAGGACGGTCTGATTCCCGTCCTCGCCTTTGCACAGATGCTTCTGGGCGGAGTTGACTTCAATTATTCACTGAAAACCCGAAGTGCAGCCTCCACTGACTTCGAAAACCATATAGTTTGATCTGATCCTTTGATTGCTTTCCAAGCCTCTCTAGGGCAGTTTATATCAACTCCACATCCCTAGTTATCTCAGCACAAAGGACAAATGGAAAGTTACATTCTAAGTTTTTAAACAGTTGAATTTTCACAAGGTTAATGCATGAATTATGATTTATCTTTTTCACATTCTTAAGTTCATATTTTCAAAAAGGTACTTATTAAAAAAGAAAAATAGATGCATGTTATTTATGTACACAGGTGGTTCTCACCTCCCACTTTTGAACGAAGGCGTGCCTTAGTTCAAAAGTCATGCAAGCTTAAAACTAAATACTGAATTTAAATGACAGAAATTAAAAGTGCAGAAAAGTAAGATAGTGTCGGGTTACCTCCCGACCAGTGCACTTGTTTAACGTCGTTGGCTCGACGATACCTCGTTTGTGGTTCATTGGTTTGGGTCCCATGGGTGGCTGAGGTCGAACTTCTTGATTCCACCGACTTTGATTCTTGCGGTGAGTCTTCCTGATTTTTTAGCAGATGACGGGTTTGGGTCCAGTTCTGATGGTATCTCCTTCCAACGTCTCTGAGAAGGTGAGGGACCTTTCACTATCAGCTTTTTGAACTGGGTGTTCTCCTGTTTAGGGCTGCCTTGTCCAGTCATGGCGTAAGCGTGCTCCATGTAGGAGTCATTCTGCTCAGGCCCTTTTCCCATTCTCCTTTGAGCTTCTTCTTAGATCGCATAGTTCGCTGCGACTTGCTCATTGATCAAGGGGAAAAGTCGGGAAGGCCTCATGAGGCTTGGTTCTGCCTCGTAATGTTGGTTCGTGAAGAACTGATCGTAGAAAGTCTCAGCTGCCTGGGTAATGATAGTCGGGTATGGAATAGGCAGTTCGTCAGTGGTGTTCTGGACTTCTACTTTGTTGCTTCCGGTGCTTTCCATGTCTGATTCCTCGGATGGTTCGGGAGTGTCTTCTGACGGCTCGGTGGTTTCTTCTTTGTCAGCCTCAGGATCAGCTTCTTCTGTCTGCATTTCCTCGTCAGTGTGGGGAACTCGTCTTGTGGCAGCGGCTAGGCCAGTTATCAGGTACCACATGTCTGCAATGGTGAGGTTTGCGGCAGACCTTCTCATAGCTTCGTTGACTCTTCCTAGCTCTTCGGACCTCATCCCACGAAGAAATTTTTGGAGAAGAATTTTCTTCGTAAATCCATGGTGCGGGCAGCTTGAGACGATGGCATCGAATTTTATGTAGTATTCGTCCAAAGTCTCATCCCGGGATTGTTGAAGGTTCAGGATCTTCTCGCGGGCTTCTTGGCATAAAGATGGTGGGGAGAATTCTTTCAGGAACGGAACGCAGAGGTTTACGAAACGTTCTGCACTGCAAGCGGTGGATGTGTAGTACCATATTGTGGCGAAGTCGGTTAGAGAGAATTTAAAGCATTTCAGCTTAAACTCTTCTAACACTTCGATTTCAGGTTTGATGTTGTGGCAGACTTGGTGGAAGTTTCGGCAGTGCTGTACAGGGTCTTCTCCCTTCGTTCCTCCGAACAGGGGCAGAAATCGCGTTGTCCATGCATGCGTAACGGGTAATGACATAGGAAAAAGAAAGAAAAAGAAAGGGGAGGGAAGAACAGTTATCCGATGACTAGATCCCCGGCAACGGCGCCAATTTGACAGAACCGCTCGTCGTCAAAGCAATTGTGCAAATAAATTTATAGTCCGCTACTTGCAACTATGCTACTGGGTAGTACTTGGTAAGTAGGGGTCGAACCCAAGGGAACTAAGGGGAATAATTGTTCTTCGGGGGGAATTACGCAGCGTGGGAACGTGTTTAAGGTCGGTTGGTTGGTTTTAAAGCTACCAGCTATTTTGATTGATTGATTGGTTGGTTGGTTGATTTTAATACTAGAAAATAAATTACTATTTTAATGATTAAGAGAAATGTTCGGTTTCAGGGGACTTGTATTATATCCTGTTTATCATTGACCATTAGTGAATCATCTAAGTATTCAAACGGTGAATCGAGGCTAGTTACAGCACAAGACTTGCAACACCGGTTTAAAGCAACTCCTGTTCTATTTCAGTCTAGCGCCAATACCCTAAGGTATGCTAGCCTGGGTGCATCCACCTGATCTCACAGTTACGCTCGACCAGATGGGATTAAGGATGAGTCGAACTCCTCAGATAGCTTTGCTTGTTACAGCTTCCACTACCTGAGTATGATCACGAATTCCCACAGAAGAGCTTTGCTTGTTACAGCATCCACTCAACCTTGGAAACTCTGACTATATATGGCACATAGAACAAGTTTTGAATACTAAGACTAAACACTAAGTTAATAGTCTTAAAACATTTTATAATACAAGTGCGCCCCTTAGACCGAACTACTAGTTTAGCTACTATTCATCGCGCTAAACATTATACTAAGGAAATTAAAGACAACAGTTAAATAAATAAATACTAAGAGAAACTTACAACCGTTGAAGCGCCAAGGGAGCTTTCCTTTATTTCCAAAGCAAAATTACAACATTTCAAATATTACAACTTCTAGAGAGAGAAGTGAAATTGAGATTTGGTGTGTGAAATGAGGAGGAGGAGCTCCTCCTTTTATAGCCCAAAGGGGAGGAGATGGGTGGTGGAGATGGTGGACATGTGCATTTGATCCAAGGGAGGAGAAGAGGAGGAAGGAGAAGGTGCCATGTGGAGGAGCAAAAAGCCGCCGGTCACCATGGGTGGAGGAGCCGCCGGTTGCCGGTGGCCCAAGGGGGAGGAGCTCCTCCCTTGGCCACCTCCTTGAGTGGTGGTCGGTCATCTTGCCCAAATGTGAGTTTTGTACAGTTTTGTGCAGTCTTTTCACAAAACTGTCAATGTGTTCCTTCCCCGGTCTGTCTTGACTCCACTCCTGATTCTTCTGATTAATTTGTTCTGGTCAATTCAACGTCAGGATCCTTGATATTTCTTCAGTCGGCATATGATCTTGACCTTGGATTGACTCTTGTTATCTTTTCAGCTTAAAATCCTCTCCTTAGCGTGTTTTCACTTCAGTCTCTAAAATGCCCTGTGAAAATATATCAGGACTAACACGTAGACGTTAGATAGACAAACAGTCTAATTCAGGGGGTTTTACTGTGTTTCTGACTCATATAACTTTGGTCCATCACTTCCCTATCATGAGCTCTTCGGTCTCTGACGGAGCCCACTGCACTGTCGTTAAGGTGCAATGTTCTCTGTACAAATAAATTTATATTTTCCGCTACTCGCGACTACACTACTGGGTAGTAAGTGGTAAGTAGGGGTCGAACCCAAGGGAATTAAAGGGATACATTGTTCTTTATACTGGCGGGGTGCGTGTTTTAGGTTGATTGAGATTTTAGTGCGATTGACTAAGCTACTATTTTTGGTTTTTTTGGTTTTGAGTGCGGAAAAGTAAATACAGAAATTAAATACAGAAATTAAAATACTAAAAGTAAAAGAGTTAAGGGAAGAAGACTTACAGTGGGTGATGCGTGATTGCGATTCCTCCGGTAGATGAGTGGTTGATGGTTGTAGTTGATCGAGCAGTTTATAAAAGTAAATACAGAGGGGGTTTTTTTGTAATTCAAGGAAAATTATTCGGTTTTAGGTACCTTGTATTATAACATGTTTATTAATAACCGTTAGTAACCTTTCTAAGTATTCAAAGATGAATCGAGGCCCTTTCGTAGCGCAAGACTTGCAACATCGTTTAAAGCAACACTTGTTCTACTTCAGACTAATTCCTCCTTTCGAAGTATCTTAGCCTTTTGTGCATCCATTTGATCTTCTGTTACAATTTCCCAAAATGGTTTTTAAGATAAGTCGAAATCCTCGATAAGTTTTGCTTGTTACAGCTTCCACTTACCGAGTATGATCACGAATTCCCACGGAAGAGCTTTGCTTGTTACAGCTTCCACTCAACCTTGGAAACTCAGACTATAAATGGCACATAGAACAAGTTTTGAATACAGAGAAATGAAACTAAAAGAAATTAAGACATTATATAATACAAGAAAATACCTTCGACCGAATGAGGAGTTTAGCTACGAATATCCATGGAAAAGGACATCATAACTAAATACTCGGGGGTTTTTGAAAACAGTAAGAGGGAAAGGGGTGGAATACTCAAGAACCAACAGGAGTATTCCCAATTTCCTATGGAATACTCAAGAACCAACTGGAGTATTCTCTATAGTATTATAATACTCAAGAACCGACAGGCGTATTATAATTTCAAACCAAACTTGCAAAGTAACAAAATGTAGAGAGATAAGTGTTTATTGATTTTGGAATGGTTTTTACAAAGGATTTGGCTTGTATTTATAGCCATGGGAGGGGAAGGAGAGCCCTACACTTGTCACATGGGGAGAGGAGGAGGAAGGAGGAGGTGACACATGGGGGGGGGGAAGAAAGCCGCCGGTTGGGGGGAGCTTGAGCCGCCGGTTGCCGGTGGCAAGGGGAGGAGAAGGGTGGCTTTGGCCACCTCCAAGCAAGGTGGCCGGTCACCTTGGTCCATGGGTGCATTTTGACAGTTTTGTGCAGTCTTTTCACAAAACTATCAATCCAATTTCGCTCCGTCTGACTTTGATTGTTCCTCGGTTGAATTTAATTTGAGTAATTCCTACGTCAGGATCTTGAGATTCTTCATTCTGCGTCTGATCGTGATCTTGGACTGGCTCGTAATATCTTTTCAGCATAAAATCCTCTCCTTAGCGTGTTTTCTCTAAAGTGTCAAAATACCCTGTAGAAATAAATCAGGACTAACAAGCAGAAGTTAAATAGACCAACAGTCTAATTTGGTGGGTTTTACTGTGTTTTTGATTCGTATAATTATGGTCCATCAGATCACCCCACACTTTTAGTTGTTCGTCCCGAACAATGCTATTAAAGGGCGGCACTCTAAGTTTGGTTTTAAAATATGAAAATTAGACTGTGGGACTCGACTTATCCTAATTCATGCATTGCTTACTTATTACCAAATTGAACTATATAAATAAATAGAAGTAACTTGATACTTGTACCTTTGTGCCGAGATGCAAATTATTCCGAATGTTTCGGGAGATAGCCCTTTTTAGGCTCCTGGACTGCAACCTTGGGACCGTCTCGCACTATATGGTTTCCTTGTAGCTTTCTCTAGCACGTGATTCGGTTCGGGTTTCAATGGTTTGAGTACTTTGATTTTCTTTTGGCGAGGGACTGCTTTTGTAGTGAATCGGCCTTTGGCCTTTGATTTGACTCTTTGAGTACTTCACTTTTTGTTCGGTTAAAACCTTCACAATTTTGGCCCTTTGGCCTCTTGATTTGCTTCTTTGAGCTTTTTGCGTCTTTGTGACTTGCTAGTCCATTTTCTCAAGCCTTTTTGGGAGGTCCAATCATCGCCCGCAAGCCTATGGAAATACCTCCCCGCTCCTCTCATCGTTGTTGTTTCGCGCGGGTCAAGATGAGGGTCGCTCATCTATTTTCTCGGCTACTTTGACTAGAGTCCCGTCCTTGCCTTTTTTTCTTTTTGCATAAACACTGCATGGCGGAGATGACTTCAATCTTCACTGAAAACCGAAGTGCAGCCTCCACTGACTTCGAAAACCATATAGTTTGATTTGATCCCTCGATTGCTTGCCAAGCCTCTCTAGGGCATTTCTATCAACTCCACATCCCTAGTTTATCTCAGCACAAAGGGACAAATGAGAAGTTACGTTCTAAGTTTTTAGACAGTTGAATTTTCACAAGGTAAATGCATGAATTTCGGTCTATCTTTTTCACATTCTTAAGTTCATATTTTCAAAAAGATACACTAAAAAAGAAAAATGTTTTTTATTTATGTACACATGCGGATCTCACCCCACACTTTTGAACGAAGTCGTGCCTTTCAGCACTACTTAGTTCAAAAGCCATGCAAGCAGATGTTATACGAGAAGGAAATGACTTAAGGAAAGGTAAGATCAGAACTCCCTTATTGTGTCGAATAGCATGAGGCTGGATAATCGAGGGAGTTCGGCTGGGGCCTTGAACTCTCAGCGCAGGCCCGGTAGTTCACGGAAGCTGCCTGGCTGATCCGATCGTGCTCCAAAAACCAATTCCTAAATAGTCAAATCATTCTATGCACCAAGTGGGTGAGAGCGACTTATTGATGAAAACTAAAAGAAAGAAAATTAAAGTGCGGAAAGTAAGATAGTCTCGGGTTACCTCCCAACCAGTGCACTTGTTTAACGTCGTTGGCTCAACAGTACCTTATTCCTGGATCACTGGTTGGGATCCCATGGGTGGCTTAGGTCGAATTTTGCCACTGTTCCTGTGTTGGTTTTTGCCTTGCCTTTTCCCGATTTCTTGTGTGTATTAGAACCCCATGGTTTTGGTATTTTTTCTCTCCATTGCTTCTGAGGAGGTGAGGGAACTTTGACCATAGCTGCTGGTCTTGTTACTTTTTCGGTCTCTTTTGGCAGGTCGGAAATCTGCGTACCGCGATCTGAGATAGGTATTATATCTGGCGGTTTCTTCGCATCCGTGCGGCTATTGTCAATGTAGAAATATGCAATTTTGCCGCTGACGGAGCCCACTGCACTGTCGTTAAGGTGCAATGTTCTCTGTACAAATAAATTTATCTTTTCCTCTAGTCGCGACTACACTACTGGGTAGTAAGTGGTAAGTAGGGGTCGAACCCAAGGGAATTAGAGGGATAATTGTTCTTTAGGGGATTTGTACAGCGAGGGAGCGTGTTTTAGGTTGATTGAGATTTTAGCGCGATTAACTAAGCTACTGTTTTTGGTTTTTTTGGTTTTGAGTGCGGAAAAGTAAATTACAGAAAATAAATACAGAAATTAAATGACTGAAAGTAAAAGAGTTAAGGGAAGAAGACTTACAGTGGGTGATGCGTGATTGCGATTCCTCCGGTAGATGAGTGGTTGATGGTTGTAGTTGATCGAGCAGTTTATAAAAGTAAGTACAGGGGGGTTTTTGTAATTCAAGGGAAAGTATTCGGTTTCAGGTACCTTGTATTATAACATGTTTATTAATAACTGTTAGTAACCTTTCAAAGTATTCAAAGATGAATCGAGGCCCTTTCGTAGCGCAAGACTTGCAACATCGTTTAAAGCAACACTTGTTCTACTTCAGACTAATTCCTCCTTTCGAAGTATCTTAGCCTTTTGTGCATCCATTTGAATTCTTTGGTCCAGTTTCCAAATGGTTTTTTAAGATAAGACGAACTCCTCGATAAGTTTTGCTTGTTACAGCTTCCACTTACCGAGTATGATCACGAATTCCCACGGAAGAGCTTTGCTTGTTACAGCTTCCACTCAACCTTGGAAACTCAGACTATAAATGGCACATAGAACAAGTTTTGAATACAGAGAAATGAAACTAAAAGAAATTAAGACATTATATAATACAAGAAAATACCTTCGACCGAATGAGGAGTTTAGCTACGAATATCCATGGAAAAGGACATCATAACTAAATACTCGGGGGTTTTTGAAAACAGTAAGAGGGAAAGGGGTGGAATACTCAAGAACCAACAGGAGTATTCCCAATTTCCTACTGAATACTCAAGAACCAACAGGAGTATTCTCTACAGTATTATAATACTCAAGAACCGACAGGAGTATTATAATTTCAAACCAAACTTGCAAAGTAACAAAATGTAGAGAGATAAGTGTTTATTGATTTTGGAATGGTTTTTTACAAAGGATTTGGCTTGTATTTATAGCCATGGGAGGGGAAGGAGAGCCCTACACTTGTCACATGGGGAGAGGAGGAGGAAGGAGGAGGTGACACATGGGGGGGGGGGGAAGAAAGCCGCCGGTTGGGGGGAGCTTGAGCCGCCGGTTGCCGGTGGCAAGGGGAGGAGAAGGGTGGCTTTGGCCACCTCCAAGCAAGGTGGCCGGTCACCTTGGTCCATGGGTGCATTTTGACAGTTTTGTGCAGTCTTTTCACAAAACTATCAATCCAATTTCGCTCCGTCTGACTTTGATTGTTCCTCGGTTGAATTTAATTTGAGTAATTCCTACGTCAGGATCTTGAGATTCTTCATTCTGCGTCTGATCGTGACTTTGGACTGGCTCGTAATATCTTTTCAGCGTAAAATCCTCTCCTTAGCGTGTTTTCTCTCTAAGTGTCAAAATACCATGTAGAAATAAATCAGGACTAACAAGCAGAAGTTAAATAGACCAACAGTCTAATTTGGTGGGTTTTACTGTGTTTTTGATTCGTATAATTATGGTCCATCAGTCTCGGATGAGCTGTTCTGGATCGTCAACAAATGGGGGTGGCGCCTCATTGTTTCGATCGTACAGATTCATCTCGTCATCATCCTGATAGTCATGGTGGCTTCCTGCACGAGACATGGTTATGCAGAAGCAAGTACAAAATTGAAGAACTTTATCCGATTGTTAACTAATTACCCGGCAACGGCGCCAATTTTGACAGCACTGCCTTGTCGCGAGGCAATGTGTACAAAAATAATTCATAAGTCCACTACTTGTGAATTCACTATTGGATTAGTAAAGCGGTAAGTTGGGGTCGAACCCAAGGGAATTAGGGGATAGTAGTTCTCCGTGGAAATGTCACAAAAATAAATACAGTTGGGGTTGATTGTGGTTTTAGTACTGAAAGTAAATGATAAAAAGTAAATACTGAAAGTAAGTGCGTAAAAGGAAAGTGCTTGAAGGACAAGGCTTGCTGAAAGTAAGTACGTAAAAGTAAAGTGCTTGAAGGAAAAGGCTTGCTGAAAGTAAGTGCGTAAAAGTAAAGTGCTTGAAGGACAAGACTTGCTGAAAGTAAGTACGTAAAAGTAAAGTGCTTGAAGAACAAGGCTTGCTGAAAGTAAGTGCGTAAAAGTAAAGTGCTTGAAGGACAAGGCTTGCTGAAAGTAAGTACGTAAAAGTAAAGTGCTTGAAGGACAAGGCTTGCTGAAAGCTAGTGCGTAAAAGTAAATGTGCTGAAAGTAAACAGTTGATAGTGAGACTGAAAGTAAAATGATAGGTGGTGTTTTAATCAAAGGAAAGCATTCGGTTTTAGGGGTTTTATATCATATCTTCGTTCATCATCGACTTATAATGATCATACTAAGTGTTCAAGATGTATCAAGGCCATTTCTAGCACTCGACTTGCCACACCGCCTAGTCCTTTTCAAGACATAGGTTACCAGTTCTAGCTAGGCTAATTCCTACTTTCGAAGTATCTTAGCCTAAGTGCATCCACTTGATCAGTCATTTCCGATCAACCAAGTGGTTTTAAAGATGGATTAGACTACGCTACCAAGTTTTGCCCTTTTGATGCATCCACTTGGTTTTGCAGTCTAATCCGGATCGAACTACCCGACTAAGCTTTGCCCTTTCGATGCATCCACTTAGCCTTGTTATGTTCTACCCGAATAAGAGGCACAAAGAATAGTTAGAACACTAAGTAGCATTAAGCAAAGAGTCTAGAACAGTTTATGATATAAATACACCCTTCAACCAAATGAAGAGTTTAGCTACGAATATTCATTGAGATGAATACCATAGCTAAGTACAGGAAAAGTAAAGGGTTTTGAAAAAGTAACTCAAGAACAAACAGGAGTACTTATGAACAAACAGGAATACTCAAGAACAAACAGGAGTATTCAAGCTAGAATACTCAAGAACAAACAGGAGTATTCAAACTAGAGAGATGTACTTTAAGAACAAACAAGAGTACATAAGAGAGATTTTGGGATGGATGAGGGATGATAATTCAAGTAGGGGTGCACCTCCTTTTATACCCATGGAGTGGCGGTTTAGGGGGAGATATTTTGCTCCCCACTTGGCTTTAGTTCTCTCCCAATGCCTCTAGTTCCTCCCCAACTCCGGTTTGGACTTAGTTGCTCTTCGGTTGGAGTTTGGATGAGCCAAAGGGTGGCACATGGAGATCACATGGGCGGCTAGGGCTTCAAAGGGCAACCACTTGACTTAGTTGAGATTGGTTGAGACTTGGTTGAGGCTTGGTTATTGGTTACAAGGGTAGTTTCATCCTAAAAGATCTACCGACTAAACTAGTTAGAAACCAATCGGGAATATTGGATCTTTAAGATATTTGGTTGGTCTTTGCCGGAGTTTGGCCGAAGCATGATTGGTCCATGGATGCCCTTGATCGGAGCTCAATCGGAGGCTCGTCGGAACTTGGCCGGAGTTCGGTCGGAGCTTGGCCGGAATTCTTGACCGGAGGTCTTTGGCTCTTGAATAGTTGATTTGGAATGGCCAAGTGATTTTAAGACTAATGGTCGAAATGGATTCGCTGGAATATGGCCGGAACCTGGTCATGGCCTGGTTTGAAGTTCAGTGTGGGCGCAGGCCTCGGGCGTGGCTCGGGCGTGACCTCGGGCGCTGGTCTCGGGCGCTGGTCTCGGGCGTGCTCGGGTCAGGGCCTGGGCGCGACTCGGGAGTGACCTAGGCGCGGCCTCGGGCGTGACCTCGGCGTGGCTCGGGCGCGACCTGGGCGCGGCTCGGGCGCGACCTGTGCGCGACTTGGTTTTCTCGGCCATGGATGAATTTACTCGGGCGTTTTGTCTGGAATTTGAGATTCACCGAGTCATTTGACATTTTAAACACTTTGGTTGAGCCAGATTTTCCAGATTCCATGGTTTGGTCGAGCAAGTTGGTTTTGGTGCTTGTGCGCGCGTGACCTTTGGAATTAGATGTGGGCCAACTGCCAATGGGCGTTCGTCTTGGAGTTTCGACATCTTCCACCTAATTTTCCATTTGGAACATTTTGGTCGAGGTGGAATTGTCAGATTAGGTGGTTTGCTCGAGCGACTTGATCTAGGCCCTTGGAGGCTCGGCAGGGCACGCTGGTCGCGACCTGGGCTTTCTCGGACGGGGGCCAGGGCGATGGCCTGGCATGCGCTCGCATGGAATGGTCTTGTGATGATTTTGGCTTAAATCTCCCTTTTTAAGCGTGTTTCCTCTCTAAACCTCAAAATAGCCTGTAGAACAAAAGTGGAACTAACAAGTAATATTTGATAAGACAAAGTGTTTAATTTGGTGGGTTTAACTGTTTCGATGAGTCGTATAAATACACTCCATCAGGGAGCCTGAGGTGGTAGAGGAAAATCGAGATCAACATGCTCAAGAAGAGTTGATAGTGCACCCTGCTCCGAATCCCGTGCCCTGATGGCCTGAGACCTGAAATCTAAAAAGTCATCCTTGAGTGGGTTATGGGAAACAGAAAGCCTGCTCTGCGTGGCAAGAATAGGACCCAGGCTAGCAAAAATTTGGCGCTGATAACTCATCATCGCCCTCTACTCCTCCCGAATCGCAAACTGGGAGTTAATGATCTGATGATGCGAGGCCACTAAACGTGCGAGACGCTCCTCGAGTGTCGAGGGATGCTGGACAGCAGTAGGTGGCTACGGCGGAGGTGCCGAAGTAGCCACTTGAGGCTCCTGTGCCTCGTCCATGACAAAATCGTCATGTGGAGGCTGGTCCTCCTGAACTGGTGTGGGCTCACGCGGTGGAGAGGCCGCCCTGGCTTGTGCTCCTTCAGGGTCTCTCCAACCCCTATCTATTCGGCGTCTCTTTGCTCCACCTGGGAGCTCGGGGTTGTGGGTCCACTGCCCATCTTTCCCAATCATCTTGCATTCAGTAATTTTGTCCATATTTAGCGTCAACTCCTTCTCAGTCCCGTCCAGTGGGTCGAGGTTCCATCCTAGAGACTCGGCGAGCACAGAAATAAATAGACCGCCACCCATGGCCTTGTTTCCAAGAGACGTGTCCCAAGCTGTCATCATCCCACTGAGGAGCTGAAAGAAATCGACTGGTACCCCTTTGTGCAAAGAAATCATGATGTCCAAATCGGGGTTGGTGATAACGGTGGTGCCTTCTAGGAGAGCATTGATGCTCATTGCCACCAATCGGTGAACTATCTTCCACACGGGCTCCTTGATGCCAGCAGCGCTCCAACCGGACCGGAAGTAGTAATCAAAGCTAGATATGAGTTTCCAGAACTCATACCTCTCGTCCATGCTGTATTCACCACAGAAACCCTCCAAAAGAAAACCCAAAGCCTCGCAAACCTCGGCCTTGGACATGGTATAATATCTCTACCCAATTCAGAATTTCTAGTGCGCCACTTTCAAGGGGCTACCTACAACCTCAAACGTAGCTAAAAATTCCTTGAGCAATATAGGATAAGCAGGCGTATGGTGGCGAGTGAACAATATACCAAGCCCAGAGGCGACAAACATACTACGGCACTGTGGCAATATATCCCGCTTCAATTCAGTAAGCGTATCAATGCAGGGGACGAGAGTAGGTTTTACCTTCTTCTTGGATAGAACATTGTCGAAACGTCTCTGGTGCTCAACCTCGGCACCAAATCTACCGGCATTATAGATTGGGTATGGGTGTGGTTGGTCGGGTGGTGGAGCCGGGATGATGGCTGTGGACGATGCTGGTGGAGGAGCTACGGCGGAGGAACTACCGGATCGGCCAAATTTTTGAGCCATGGCAGACGGTTGAGGTAGATGGGTGAGCGGCAGACGGCTGAGGGGTGAGTGGCGGACGGCTGGTCGGGAGTGGACGAATGATGGACCATATTTATATGATTCGTTAAGAAAGTTAAACCCACCAAATTAGACGCTTTATCTTGACAACTTTTACTTGTTAGTTTCACTTTTGTTCTACAGGCTATTTCAAGGAGTAAAAGATGAAACGAGCTAAAATGGAGTTCTTAACGCTAAAAGTGGATTACAAGTCAGAACTGGCCATACTCCGACAATACTCTGATCAAGCCACTACTAAGTCCCAATGACTTATTTCAACAAAGATCAAGAACACAAGTGAAATGCCAAGTCTAAGTGCCTTGTCTTTTGATATCAACCAAGAAGCAACCAAAGGGGCAACCAAAGGGCAACCAGAGTTACATGCCAACCGATGGCTTTTGGGGAAAAGATCTCAATCCACTCAACTTCTCCTCCTCCTCACCACATGGGCAGCTAGCCATGGGGAGATGCCACCTTGCCCGACGGCTTTGTGGCTTTGCCACCTAAGGCCGGTGGCTATTTGGCCCTTCCACCCCCCTCTTGACATGTGGCTTGCTTCCCCTCCACATCTCCTCCTTCTCCTTGCCAATAAATACCAAGCTCCTTCTCCTTTGTAAATCATCCTCAATCCATCACACACCACAAGTCCATAGTCACTTGTTACTTATCTCTCTAGAGTTTGGGCACAATCCATGTAAACACACCACTTTGATATTGAAGCTCCAAGTTTGTTCTTGAGTACTCTTGTCGGTTCTTGAAGTACTCAAGCATTTCCTTTACTTTTCGTTGTTCTTGAGTTTACTCCTGTTGGTTCTTGAGTATTCTCCCCTTTACTTTCCTTGTCTTGATTTCCAAAAACCTTTACTTTCCTGTCTTTCAAAACCTTTACTTTACTAAGCACTTAGCTATGATATCCACCTCTATGGATATTCGTAGCTAAACCCTTCATTCGGTTGAAGGGGTGTGCTTGTATCATACAATGTTTTAGACGCTTCTCTTAGTGCCTCTTTGTGTTCAAAACTTGTTCTATGTGCCATATATTAGGTCAGAACGCTATTGGTTGAGTGGATGCTCGAAAGAGCAAAGCTCTTCCATGGGTTCGTGAACCTTCGTGGTTAAGTGGAGGCTCGAAAGGGCATAGCTTAACTGTGGAGTTCAACCTCTTTAAAACACCATTTGGTTGATCGGAAATTATTGATCAAATGGATGCACATAAGCTAAGATACTTCGAAAGGAGGAATTAGCCCAAATAGAACAATTGTTCTAAACGATGTGGCAAGTCATGTGCTAGAAATAGCCTTGATACATCTTTGAACACTTAGTATGATCATTAGAGGTCGATGATAAACAGATTTATAATACAAGGCTCCTAAAACTGAATCCTTTCCTTTAATTAAAACATCACCTGTCACTTTACTTTCAGTCCCATATCAACTACTTACTTTCCGCAAGTCTTGTCCTTCAAGCATTTACTTTCAGCAAGTCTTGTCCTTCAAGCATTTACTTTCAGCAAGTCTTGTCCTTCAAGCACTTTACTTTTACGCACTTACTTTCAGCAAGTCTTGTCCTTCAAGCACTTTACTTTTCAGTATTTACTTTCAGTCCCGTATTTACTTTCTTAACTTTCAGTCATTTACTTTTCAGTATTAAAATCACAACCAACCCACGTTACTTTCAGTACTAAAATCACAACCAACCCCCAACTATCTTACTTTCCATTTTCGAAAGAACAACTATCCACTAATTCCCTTGGGTTTGACCCCTACTTACCGCTTTACTACCCAATAGTAGAGTAACGAGTAGCGGACTTATAAATTTATTTTTGCACAGAGCCATCGCACATTAATGACGGTGTGGTGCGCTCCGTCAAAATTGGCGCCGTTGCCGGGGAATTAGAGTTAACAATAGGATAATTGTTCTTTCTTTTTTCTTCTTCTCTTAAATTTCACACTCACTTCTTCATAACCATGTCTCGCGAAGGAAGCCACCATGACTATCAAAATAACAACGAGGTGAATCTGTTCGATCGAAATAATGAGGCGCTGCCTCCATTTCCAATTCTCGAGGATCCAGAGCAACTCATCCGAAACCGAAGAGCTCGTGATAGGGAGGCCATCCGGAGAAATTAAGGCCCGCCCGAGGACCGAAATGAAGTTGGTCCAGCACAACAACCCCCTAGACACCCACCACCCCCGCAATATCGACAAGAGCCAAGACGAGAACCCGTCTTTGATGAATACTATGGGGATAACAACTATCACGAACCTACTATGGGAGAACTGTCAGCACCGGATTTCAGAAATCAGCCGTGGTGCATCTACGAGGGCCCTGAACTGGAAAACATTGCCATTAACACATCAGTGGTCCACAACTTGCCCAAGTTCTCAGGAACTCGTGGAGAATCTGCAACGACTCATCTCCAACGCTTACACGGCATTTGCCAAAATCTAAAACCCAATGGCGTGAACGTAGGCGACTTCAAGTTAAAGGCATTCTACTTTTCCCTCATTGACTCGGTAAACGACTAGTTCCTTTCATTACCTTTCGGTAGCATCAGAACATGGGCTCAGATGCAGAAGAAATTCCTGGACAAATACTACCCAGCAGGAAGGGCAATGCAAGTAAGGAGGCAACTGCAGGACATCAAGCAAGGGCCCAATGAAACCATGTACGATTACCTGGAGAAATTCAATCGCCTGGAGAGAAGCTGCTGCACCCTTGGACTGCCTGAGCAACTCATCATCGAGTACCTCATTGATGGATTAAGACCCTTAGACAAAATGCTTTTCGATGCCTCAGCTGGAGGATCCATGATGAATCTATCACTGAGTGGCATAAGGAATCTCATCACCGACGTTGCTGAAAATGCCCGATTCAGAGAAGAGACAACTCGGCAGGAAGAATTTTCCCGAACAAAGAATGTGGCAAAGGCTGAAGAAACACCGATGAACTCTATGCCAGAGGAGATGAAACAAATGAAGGAGATGATGGTTCCGATCCTACGAAGGCAGCCAGTTCCAGTAAAGCCTTGCGAATTCTACAGTTCTACGGACCACAAGACCGACGCATGCCCAACGTTAATAGTAGAGGAACTGGAAGAAGTGAATGCAAGGGTAGGATACCAAGGATACAACAACAACAACAACGACAGAGCCGGACCAATCCGGCAGTATAATCAAGCGACCAATCCAAGCTGGCGGAACGACAACCATCCTCCGAGGGAGACACAACAAGCCGCACCGCAATTAGCTCAGTCATTCTACCAACCTCCCCACCGGCAGTACAACCACAACGCTCCATCAGTAGGCCAATATCAGCAAAGAGGACCAAACCAGTACCCGACAGGACAATATCAACAGAAGGGACAAAATCAGCACCAAGCCAACTCGAGCAATCAGCAAGGACCAAACAAGTCGCTTGAAGACACAATGAAGGAACTCGCAGGAAGCGTAAATCAATTGGGTACTTCGCTACACCAATTCCAGGCAAAAACTGACGGTGCAATTTCAGATTTAACCAAATAAATGTCCCAGCTCGCCACCTCAATGTCTGCACTCATTAATGAACCGGGCAGACTTCCTTCACAAACAATTCAAAACCCAAAGGGAAATGTTAATGCCGTGACCCTTAGGAGTGGGAGAAAACTTGCCATCAAACCCATGGAGCAAGAGGAGGACAAAAGCCCAAGGTTGCCCGGAGAAGAACAAATGAGGCCCGAGGCTCTCGGAACTCTTGAGCAAGACGCTGCCGATAAAAATGAGGACGCGTCCGAGGAAGAGCGGGACACAACTGAAGAAGAAGGGAACGCATCCGAGGAACGCAGGCCTGGCCCGGTACCAGCGGCCAGCCCAGTTCCAGTGTCTGAAGAGCACAAGGAACGCCCGGTACCCAGAACCGAGACCCCCAAAATCAACGCAGCACTTTCATTTCCAGTACCAGCCCGTGTACCAAAACAACATGTCATGGATGAGGACGTGTTTGAGTTGTTCAGCAAGGTCGAAATCAACATCCCCCTCTTAGAAGCCATCAAGCAAATTCCTCGATATGCTAAGTTTTTAAAAGAGCTTTGCACCAACCGGAGGAGGAATACTAGATATGATCAAGAGCTGATGAGTAGGAACGTGTCGGCCGTCATACAACGAAAAGTTCCCCCCAAATGTGGTGATCCGGGAATTTACACCATTCCATGCACAATTGGCAACATTCGGATCGAGAACTGCATGCTAGACCTTGGAGCATCAATCAACGTTCTTCCCTTCTCTATCTACTCATGCCTTAGGATTGGACCGCTCGAACCCACCGGTCTCACTATTTAACTGGCAGATCGGTCGTGCAAACAGCCCGAGGGAAAAATAGAAGACGTCCTGGTTCAAGTAGGTGAATTGGTGTTTCCAGCAGACTTCTACGTCTTAAAAATGGAGAATGGCGGACCTACAGACCATGCACCCATCCTTCTCAGCCGTCCATTTCTCAAAACATCAAAAATGAAGATAGACTATGGAAGTGGAATGCTCTCAATGGAGGTAGAAGGAGAAGTCTTCAGCTTCGACATATTCCGAGCAATGAAGCACCCAATGGAATTCAAGGAAGTACACGGCCTCGATACTTTGGACGACCTGGTCCAAGAAATTCAGCCAGAACCAAGAACAGATCCCTTAGAAGCCATACTCAATGGAGCCGAAAGCTCTTACGAATTGGCCGAAAGCTTGCATGAAACGGTGGCCCACTTAACAATCTCGGAGCCTCTCACACCTGAATATGAAGTCAACGAGGTAAAATTATTCAAATCAAATACTTTTCTACCCTCAGTGATGCAAGCTCCCAAAATAGAATTGAAGCCCCTGCCCGGGCATCTGAAGTACGCCTTCCTAGGGGATAATAACACACTTCCAGTGATCATCAAGAGTGGCTTGGAAGCAGGCCAGGAACGAAGTTTGATAAAAGTGCTGAGACAACACAAGTTGGCTATTGGATGGACTCTAGCCGACTTAAGAGGAGTCAGCCCGGCTGTATGCATGCACCGTATTCTACTAGAGGATGGAGTAAAGCCATAAAGAGAGCGTCAATGACGACTCAACCCAATCATGATGGAGATCATCCAAAAGGAAATACAGAAGCTACTAGATGCGGACGTTATCTATCCCATATCGGATAGCCAATGGGTGAGTCTTGTCCACGTGGTCCCGAAGAAAAGTGGGATCACGGTCGCGGAAGATGCCGAAGGAAAAATGGTGACAACAAGGGTCAAGAATGGCTGGAGAATGTGCATCGACTACAGAAAATTGAATGCCGTCACAAGAAAAGACCATTTCCCTCTACCATTCATCGATCAAATGCTAGATCGACTGGCGGGCAAACCATATTTTTGCTTCCTGGACGGGTTCTCAGGCTACAACCAGATCCCTATAGCGCCTGAGGACCAAGAGAAGACTACATTCACCTGCCCATTCGGTACATTCGCCTTCAGAAGGATGTCGTTCGGCCTATGCAATGCCCCGAGGACTTTTCAAAGGGTAGTGACCAGCATCTTTTCAGACATGATAGGAGAATTCATTGAAGTCTTCATGGACGACTTCACCATCTATGGAGACACATTCGACGCTTGCCCAAGCAATTTTAGCACGGTTTTGGCTCGATGTGTGTCCATGAACTTAGTGCTCAATTACGAGAAGTGCCACTTCATGGTAACACACGGAATAGTCTTGGGACATATTGTCTCACAAGAAGGCATGGAAGTGGACAAAGCAAAGATCGACCTGATAATGACTCTACCATACCCATCCACGGTCCGAGACATCCAATCATTCCTTGGCCATGCAGGATTCTACCGACGATTCATCAAAGACTTCTCCAAAAAGGCGTTGCCTCTATCCACTCTTCTCCAAAAAGAAGTTCCTTTTGAATTCACCAATGCATGCAAGGAGGCCTTTGATGATCTGAAGAAAGCCCTCACTAGCACACCTATCATCCAAACGCCAAATTGGGAACTACCATTCAAAATCATGTGCGACGCAAGCGATTATGCTGTGGGGGCAGTTCTCGGCCAAAAGGTTGATAAGAAGGCGGTTGTGATCTACTACGCCTCAAGAACCCTAGATTCTGCCCAACGAAATTACTCCACCACCGAGAAGGAACTCCTGGCAGTGGTATTCGCTCTGGAAAAATTCAGATCCTATTTGCTTGGAGCAAAAGTGATAGTTTATTCTGACCATGCTGCCATCCGTTACCTGATGAGGAAGAAGGAGGCCAAGCCAAGACTCATTCGGTGGATATTACTACTGCAAGAATTCGATGTGGAAATAAGGGACAAAAAAGGGAACGAGAATACTGTGGCCGACCACCTAAGCAGGATTGTCCGAAAGGAAGAAGAGGGGCACATAACCGAGTCATTTCCAGACGAGCACCTCTATGCAGTCTTTACCAAGGTGCCGTGGTATGCCTCAATCTTCAACTACCTTGTAGGAGGTACATTTCCTCCTTCTTTTACTAAAGCACAATGCATGAAACTTAGGCATGACGCTAGACATTACTTATGGGATGATCCTTATTTGTGGAAAATAGGAGCAGATCAAATACTTAGGAGATGCATCCCCGATAATGAAATAGCTTCTGTTATTAGCTTTTGCCATGAGTTTGCATGTGGAGGACACTTCGGGCCTAGAAGAACCGCTAGGAAAATCCTAGGTAGCGGCTTCTTTTGGCCGAGTATGTTTAGAGATGCCTATGAGAAGTCTAAAAAATGCGATAGGTGTCAAAGAGTAGGAAATGTGTCAGCTAGAAATGAGATGCCTCAAGTACCATATTAGTCAACGATGTTTTCAACATTTGGGGTATTGATTTTATGGGACCATTCCCAGTTTCATGCGGTTATACTTATATTTTAGTTGCTATAGATTATGTGTCAAAATGGGTAGAGGCTAAGGCCACAAGGTGCGACGATGCAAAAACTGTCATAGATTTTTTGCGCACTAACCTGTTTTGTAGGTACGGGGTACCCAAGGCCATAATCAGCGACCAAGGAACTCATTTCTGCAACCGCATGATGGCTGCCACCTTGAAGCGCTACCATGTCCACCACAGAACATCCACGACATATCATCCCCAAACCAATGGTCAAGCGGAGATCTCCAACCGCGAAATCAAAGGTATTCTAGAAAAAATGGTGAAGCCGGGTAGGAAAGATTGGAGTCAGAGGCTAGATGAAGCTCTTTGGGCTTATCGGACGGCATACAAGACGCCAATTGGAACCTCCCCCTTTCGGCTTGTTTATGGGAAGGCATGCCACCTTCCAGTGGAATTAGAACATAAAACCTATTGGGCGCTCAAGCATTGCAATCCGGATTTAAAGGCTGCCGGACTGGATAGGAAGCTTAATCTATGTGAGCTTGAGGAGTTGCGGCTTGAGGCCTATGAAGGGCAAACGGACTACAAAGCGCGGACCAAATTGTATCATGACAAATTCATCCTCCGACGCTCATTTGAGGAAGGACAACAAGTACTACTCTTCTCCTCACGGTTAAAGTTGATGCCTGGTAAACTAAAATCAAGATGGACCGGCCCTTATACTGTGACTAAGGTATTCAACCATGGGATGCTTGAGTTGGAAAGCATGGAGAATGGGAGCCGATTCAATGTGAATGGATAGCGAGTCAAACACTACCATGGCGAGGTCAACTTGACAACACAACACTACGACCTGAGCCACCCATGGGATCCGAACTTGTGATCCCCAAACAAAGGCAATGGTCGGGAGGTAACCCGACACTTATCTTATTTTCAGTCATTTATTTTCTGTCATTTAGTTTTTACCTTGTCTGTCGCTCTCACACATTTTGTATAGAAGGAATGTCTAACATGTAGGAATCGGATTTTGGAGTAAGATCAGATCAGCCAGGCAGCTTCCGAGAAATACCGGGCCTGCGCCGAGAGTTCAAGGCCCCAACCGAACTCCCTCGATTATCCAGCTTCGAGCCATGTCGTTCGCTCGCATGTCCTCGACATGTAACGACACCGTAAAGGGAGTTCAGTTCTTCCCTTTTCCTTAATGTCATTTCCTTATCTTGTATATATTTGCTAGCATAACTTTTGAACTAAGTTGTGCTGTGAGGCATGCCTTCGTTCAAAAGTGTGGGGTGAGAAACTGCCTTTGTACATAGTTAGTTAACATGCTTTTTCTTTTCCTTTTCCATTAATATTATCTTTTTGAAAATATGAACTTGAGAATGTGAAAAAGATAGATCTAAATTCATGCAATTACCTTGTGAAAATTCAACTGTGTAGAGACTTAGGATGTAACATCTCATTTGTCCCTTTGTGTTGAGATATACAGGGGATGTGGAGTTGATATAAATTGCCCTAGAGAGGCTTGGCAAGCAATCGACGGACTGAATTTCACTATATGATTTACGAAGTCAGTGGAGGCTGCACTTCGGGTTTCAAAGAAGATCAGAGTCATCTCCGCCGTGCAGCGTTTATGCAAGAGGCGGGACGGTAATCAAACCGTCTTATCTCTAGCCCAAGTAGCCGAGAAAATAGATGAGCGACCCTCATCTTGACCCGCGCGAAACGACGAGGATGAGAAAGAGCGGGGAGGTATTTCCATATGCTCTCGGGCGATGATTGGACCTCCCAAGAAGGTTGAGAAAATGGACAAGCAAGTCACAAAGAAGCAAAAGCTCAAAGAAGCTAATCAAAGGCCGAAATCCAAAATTGTGAAGGTTTTAACCGAAACAAAAGTGAAGAAACTCCAATTCAACATCAAAGGCCAAAGGCCAAAGGCCAATTCACTTCAGAAGCTGTCCCTCACCAAAAGGAAATCAAAGTGCTTAATTCAGTGAAACCCGAACCGAATCATGTGCTAGAGAAAGCTACAAGTTAACCATATAGTGCGAGTCGGTCCAGAGAATGCAGTCCAGGAGCCTGAAAATGGCTATCTCCCGAAACATCCAAATTAAATTGCATCTCAGCTCGAAGGTACAAGTATCAACATTCTTCTAAGTATTTACACGGTTTAGTTTGGTAATAAGTAAGTTATGCATGAATAGGATAAATCTAGTTCCATATTCTCACTTTCCTATTTGAAGTTTTTACTTGGATTGTGTGTGCATCTCTTAAATTAGCATTGTTCGGGACGAATAACTAAAAGTGTGGGGTGATCTGATGGACCATATTTATATGATTCGTTAAGATAGTTAAACCCACCAAATTAGACGCTTTATCTTGACAACTTTTACTTGTTAGTTTCTGAAATTATGTCCCCTGTTCAAGCTTGTGTCCAGGGTATTGTTGCGACAGACCTGGGACTCTTTGCACAACAGTTCAACTTACAGAGGTTCAACACTTATCACAACAGTTTAGCAAACAGATAAACGCAGTAGGAACTCACAGACTGATAACCCAGTTCGGCTCCGCCTACTCTGGGGGTTTCCCACACCCGAAAAAGGGACAGCAAATCTTTATTACGAGTATAGGAATTCCACAGGGACTTACACTTACACCTTGTAATAGCCTAACCTCAATACTCTGTCTCTCAGATTTGCAACCGAGGTTCACCGCAATTCCCCTCGATCCCCTTCGTTCAGAACCTGCAGTCTGAACGTTCTCGACCTTCTCCAGAAGCTCGGATGCGTTCTCTCGAAAGCTTGATCACCTTTGTTGTGTGCGGCAGTTGATACGCTTCAGGCAGTCTGTGTTGCACTTGAACAGACTGCACTTGCATCGGTGTATTCTCAATGAGAAAACACAACCGGCCGTCGCTTTCTTCTTCTCCAATCAGCAGGATATGCTCGTGTGTAACTGATCTTTGAAAGCGATAGGAATTAGGGTTGCTCTTGCATTGTATTTATATGCTCAAGCGAAACCCTAATTCGTACAAGATAATCCCATCAAATATTTAGGAAATATTCCTAGATATTTGATGAATATCTTTTTTGAATCGGTTGGAAGATAATCCGAAAACTTCTTGCCCAAGTAAGCTTTGCCGCCTTAATGTAATATTCATTCGAATATCTATTGCTCGAATAAGTCGCTGGCCGTCTCCAACTTGACGAGATCTTCGTAGTCCAATATCTTCCGGGAATATCCTTGCGTCTTATCCACGCTGTGTACGAGTGTTAGGATATGTTCGAACTCCCCCTGAACACCTGCTCGAACTGTCTAAGCTATGTTTTGCCAAACACATGCCACTCAAAGGAACATCAATCTCCCCCTTGGCATTTTGGCAAAACCAAATCAACTAGATAACTAAAACTATCTAGACTTAGACATCTTGAGGGAATAAAATTTGTCCTCAAAAAATACTCCCCCTTTTTGCCATAAACTGGCAAGGGGTCCAACTAGTTCGAACAGTCAAGCAATAAATTGTGCCAGAACAAGCACATATGAGCAGAATGTTTTAAAGAGTTCAGAGGGTTTAGTGGTTCAATGGACCTTTAATCGGAAGCTTCTTCAATGGAGTCTTCTTCAGAGGCGGTAGCTTCTGATTCATCATCACTGGGATAGCTGAGTGCTCGAGCAAGCCTGTTGATCCGCAGCGCTGTTCCTTGTCCGCAGCAATGATAGCATGTAGATCCTTCAGAAGTTTGCTCCTTTCATCCATGCCCATTCTAGCTCCTCCTCGACTGGATTCCCCAATTTCTTTACCTGGCTTGCTCCCCCCTTTCAGATCATTCACATGCCGCCCTTTGTATAACTTGTGGTCCACTGTGAATTTGCTGGGAGCTTTAGTAAGGAGATCAGACGGGGCTTTCAAATCAGGGGCTTGATGAATAATCAGCTCATAAATCAGGGATGGAAAGCAGATCTGGTGCAGAGTTCTCATCGATGTGGCTTGTTCAGCAATCTGTTTGAACATTATTCTGCCCAGGTTGAACTTCCGCTTGTTGCCTATCTGATAAATCAGCCGGGCCATGTCCTTGTTGACAGTAGAGCGATGAGTAGATGGCCTCCAGTTGAACACCGCTATGAAGAACAGCATGGAATAGAAAGTAGACAGATCTGCTGTATGCACAACTGACTCAGGTCTCCACTGAAACAGAGCCTGCAGTGATGGTGCTCACTATCTTTTCAAAGCTGGATTCTTCTTCATCAACAGTTGGGTCGTCCATGGAGAAATATACATTGATCAGTTCTGGATCAATCTTGATCCTTCTTCCTCTCACATAGAAGACCCCATACTCAGCCTCTCCAATGACCCCAAACTTGGGAGGCAAGTTTGCCATGGCCTCACGCACCAGCTGTTCGTTGAACGGTTTGCATCTGTCCAACGTCCAGAATAGATCCGACTCTTTAAGTACCTTAATCACTTCTTCCCCTTTGTAACTCGATGCATCCAGTAGCCTCTCCGGTATGATTTTCCTTTTCAGCACACAGTCCCATTTAAACGCAGCTTCTTTATTCACGAACCATACTCCCTTCTTTACCTTACCAACTGGGACAGTCTCAGATTCAGGGGCTGGGACTTCACATCTCCCAGCATCTTCAGAGATGGGAACTGCAGCAACGCGCTTCCTTTTCTTGGAAGAGCCAGCTCCCCCTGCACCACTGCTGACTTCAGCAACCTTCTGAGCTGGTTCCTTTGTAGACGTAGCAAAGGCTACTTTTTTCTTTTCCTTCCCCTTCGTTGTCCTCTTGAGGTTGACCAGAGGAACACTGTCTTGGTCATTTCCTGAGAGGGTAACATCTTCTGCTGCTGATATAGGGGCATCCTTACGAATGGATGGTTCATCTTCCTCCAAATGATCCCTACGACGATCATCTTGAACTGTCATTGTTTCTTCACTCACTACTTTCTCTGGAACTACTCCAGTCTTGACTTTAGTCGGAACACTCTGTTCCGCTGTTGGAGCACTTGAGACCTTTTCAGTACCAGACTCTTCTGCTTCAACAGCCAGGTTACGCAGACCTTCCTTTGGAGCTGGTGCTATTTGAGTTTTGGTCTGAACAGAGGGTTCCACTGTTGAACCACTTACAGCTTTCTCTGCAGCTCTTCCAGTCTCAACACCAGACTGAACACTTGGTTCCAAGGGTGGAACACTTGAAGCTTTATCTGCATCAGATTCTTTTTCCCCTACAGCCTGATCATACTGAGCTTCTTCCTGACCCTCTTCCTTTTCCAGGTCTTCCATGACATCATCAATGTCCTTGTACAAATTCTCTAACTCCTCATCGCTTTCTACTAGGTTTGATTCTTTCAACACATCAGTCTTCCCTGATGAATCAATTTCCTCTGCCATAGCCTCAGCATCCAAACTGCAACCTTCTGCAGTCATTACTCCTTGGTTCTCAGATGGATCATCATCACTCATCACCACATTCCTCTTCCCCGAGGACTTGATGAACTTCTCTGTTTCTTCATCGGACATAGCAATCTTCCTTCCTCGAGTGGCATAGATCTGGGCTAGATATTTACTGGGAGAGTCACTGGCCCGCTTCACCTTCTTCCTACGACCAGCCTTCGGAGGAATGCATCCTGTGGCAAAGATATTTTCTCTCCACGTTCCTGAGCCTCCAGCCCCCTTGCTGGGTTCCTCTTCCACAGTCTTGACGGACTTCTTTTTAACAACTGCACTAACGGCTTTGTCAACCGCCAAAGCTCTACCACTCTCAAACTTTCCATCATCTTCACCGCCAAGCATCGCCCTTCTTGTTTCAACAGCAACAGCTTTAACACCACTAGCATCCTTACCACCATTATCGCCAATTACAGCCCTACTGGCTTCATCACCGTCAATCAACTGAACACCCTTCTCAACCTCCACTCTTACTTCTTCATTCATCACAGATTTTTCAACAATGAAGGTATTCGCAGAATCAGAAAGAATAGTGGGGTTTACCTTAGATTGCAGACGAACTTGTGGAGTTGAATCCACAGTGGTCGGCTGAGAAATTTCAGCGGTAACTCCTTCAGCCGCCTTCTCTTTGGCCAAAGATTCGGTGACGGAGTGTAAAGGCGACGCCTTTTTCATCTTCGCAGCTTTTGATTTCGGAATCTTTGATTTCGCCGTCAACGCCTTTGAGGTCTGCATGCTTTCTTTACTTTTCTCCGCAGATTTAGCACTGGATTTTGCTGACTTCCTGGTGTTCACCATTGTCGGTTGAGGAAGGAGCAGTTGAGAGGAGAGTGCCAAAATACCCTGTAGAAATAAATCGGGACTAACAAGCAGAAGTTAAATAGACCAACAGTCTAATTTGGTGGGTTTTATTGTGTTTTTGATTCGTATAATTTTGGTCTATCAGATCACCCCACACTTTTTGTTGTTCGTCCCTAACAATGCTATTAAAGGGCGGCACTAAGTTTGGTTTTAAAATATGAAAATTAGACTGTGGGACTCGATTTATCCTAATTCATGCATTACTTACTTATTACCAAATTGAACTGTATAAATAAATAGAAGTAACTTGATACTTGTACCTCCGTGCTGAGATGCAAATTATTCTGGATGTTTCGAGAGATAGCCCTTTTTAGGCTCCTGGACTGCAACCTCGGGATCGTCTCTCACTATATGGTTTCCTTGTAGCTTTCTCTAGCACGTGATTCGGTTCGGGTTTCACTAGTTTGAGTACTTTGATTTTCTTTTGGCGAGGGACTACTTTTTGTAGTGAATCGGCCTTTGGCCTTTGATTTGACTCTTTGAGCACTTCACTTTTTGTTCGGTTAAAACCTTCACAATTTTGGGCCTTTGGCCTCTTGATTTGCTTCTTCGAGCTTTTTGCGTCTTTGTGACTTGCTAGTCCATTTTCTCAAGCCTTTTTGGGAGGTCCAATCATCGCCCGCAAGCCTATGGAAATACCTCCCCGCTCCTCTCATCGTTGTTGTTTCGCGCGGGTCAAGATGAGGGTCGCTCATCTATTTTCTCGGCTACTTTGACTAGAGAGAGGACGGTCTGATTCCCGTCCTCGCCTTTTCTTTTTTGCTTAAACACTGCATGGCGGAGATGACTTCAATCTTCACTGAAACCCGAAGGGCAACCTCCATTGACTTCGAAAACCATATAGTTTGATTCGATCCTTCGATTGCTTGCCAAGCCTCTCTAGGGCATTTCTATCATCTCCACATCCCTAGTTTATCTCAGCACAAAGAGACAAATGAGAAGTTACGTGCTAAGTTTTTAGACAGTTGAATTTTCACAAGGTAAATGCATGAATTTTGGTCTATCTTTTTCACATTCTTAAGTTCATATTTTCAAAAGATACACTAAAAAAGAAAAAGTTTTTTATTTATGTACACATGCGGATCTCACCCCACACTTTTGAACGAAGTCGCGCCTTTCAGCACTACTTAGTTCAAAAGCCATGCAAGCAGATGTTATATGAGAAGGAAATGACTTAAGGAAAGGTGAGATCAGAACTCCCTTATTGTGTCGAATGGCATGAGGCTGGATAATCGAGGGAGTTCGGATGGGGCCTTGAACTATCAGCGCAGGCCCGGTAGTTCACGGAAGCTGCCTGGCTGATCCGATCGTGCTCCAAAAACCAATTCCTAAATAGTCAAATCATTCTATGCACCAAGTGGGTGAGAGCGACTTATTGATAAAAACTAAAAGACAGAAAATAAAAAGACAGAAATTTAAAGTGCGGAAAGTAGGATAGTGTCGGGTTACCTCCCGATCAGTGCACTTGTTTAACGTCGTTGGCTCGACAGTACCTTATTCCTGGATCACTGGTTGGGATCCCATGGGTGGCTTAGGTCGTAGTGTTTTGGAGCTAAGTTGACCTTGCCGTGGTAATGTTTGACTCGCTGCCCGTTTACCGTGAATCTGCTTCCATTGTTCATGCTTTCCAACTAAAGCATTCCATGGTTGTACACTTTAGTCACAGTATACGGACCGGTCCATCTTGATTTTAGTTTGCCAGGCATCAACTTCATCCGTGAGGAGAAGAGTAGCACTTGTTGTCCTTCCTCAAATGAGCGTCGGAGGATGAATTTGTCATGATATAATTTCATCTGTGCCTTGTAGTCTGTTTGCTCTTCATAGGCCTCAAGCCGCAATTCTTCAAGTTCGCATAGCTTAAGCTTCCTATCTAGTCCGGCAGCTTTTAGATCTGGATTGCATTTCTTGAGCGCCCAGTAGGCTTTATGTTCTAATTCCACCGGAAGGTGGCATGCTTTCCCATAAACAAGCCGAAAGGGGGAGGTTCCAATTGGTGTCTTGTATGCCGTCCGATAAGCCCAAAGAGCTTCATCTAGTCTCTGACTCCAGTCTTTCCTGCCCGGCTTTACCATCTTTTCTAAAATTCCTTTGATTTCGCGGTTGGAGATCTCTGCTTGACCATTGGATTGGGGATGATATGCTGTGGATGTCCGGTGGTGGACATGGTAGCGTTTTAAGGTAGCGGCCATCATGCGGTTACAGAAATGAGTTCCTTGGTCGCTTATTATGGCTTTGGGTACCCCGTATCTACAAAATAGGTTAGTGAGCAAAAATTCTATGACAGTCTTTGCATCGTCGCACCTTGTGGCCTTGGCTTCTACCCATTTTGATACATAATCTACAGCAACTAAAATGTAAGTATAACCGCATGAGACTGGGAATGGTCCCATAAAATCAAGACCCCAAATGTCAAAAATATCGTTGACTAATATGGGTACTTGAGGCATTTCACTTCTAGCTGACACATTTCCTACTCTTTGACACTTATCGCATTTTTTACACTTTTCACCAGCATCTCTAAATATGCTTGGCCAGAAAAAGCCACTATCTAAGATTTTTCTAGCGGTTCTCCTAGGCCCGAAGTGTCCTCCACATGCAAACTCAGGGCAAAAGCTAATGACAGAAGCTATTTCATTATCGGGGATGCATCTCCTAAGTATTTGATCTGCTCTTATTTTCCATAAATAGGGATCATCCCACAAGTAATATCTAGCGTCATGCCTAAGTTTCATGCATTGTGCTTTAGTAAAAGAGGGAGGGAATGTACCTCCTACAAGGTAGTTGACGATTGACGCGTATGACGTGTGTATTTTTGGGATACGGTCAAAAACAATTTATAATCAACCGGTAAGACCGGTGTCGAACCCAAGGGAGCAAATGAACTACACGCTAGTTCTATCAAGTTTTCTACTCGGCTAATTCCTAAAATTCAATTGGTTGAGTTATCAATGATTGTAAAACAAGAATGAAGTGGGTTTCAAAGGATTGAATTCAATTAAAAGCGAGTTTCGAGGGATTAATCCCCTCCTTGGCAATTTCCCAATGATCATGCAAACAAGAGTTCAATTAATTAAGAGTTGATAGGTTTTGAACCTAGCCTAGACTAAGAATTAGGCTATTACGCGTATCTAATCTTAGTCAAGCCATCTTAGTTAGGATCTCACTAATTAAAGGGTGTTGATCCACTATATAGCATTTACTCTCATAAATGCTATATGCATAAAGTTCTAGTTCACCTCTCACCATGCATTTACTCTCATAAATGGAGGTTAAGTTCAATTTTACTATATCAAAACCATCCCTAAGCTTTCTCAAGACTTAGATCAAAGTTCTAACATAAACATGTCACTTAGGCATTTTATCAAACACTTAGAGACATGTCTAACATGAAGAGCATAGTAAAAATGAAATCAACTTCAATAGATCTATTCAAATGTGTTCACAATGATCATTGAGTACCAAGGAGGTTCATAGAACCCCTCAAAACACAAGGGAGACTACTCACTCATTATGTAAGACAACATGATGAGTAGGTTTTTACAAGCAAATCTAGGAGAAAAGAAGAGGGAAAGAGTAGGATGATTAGTCCTAGTGAACTCCCTTGATCTTGATTCCTCCTTGATTTGATGATGATGAAACCCTTGATTTGATCACTTTCCTTTGTCTTCTTCTCCAGAAAAATCCCAGATATTAGGTCAAACTTGCCTCTTTCTATTTATAGGCTCGTCAGAAATTTGGCACTGTAGCAGGTCCAGTCGATCGATTGGCGTTGGGCTGTTGGCCCAGTCGATCGACTGGAGGAAGAAAAGTCGTTTGGCTAGCAGGTTATCAGTCGATCGACTGAGACAGGGTAGGATCCCAGTCGATCGACTGACAATTCTCAATTTGCAGCACCTCCTATTAGTCCATTAAGTCGATCGACTGAGATCCAGTCGATCGACTGGGCGTCACGTGATCTGCATGCTCTGGGGCAGGGGACTCTTCAGTCGATCGACTGAATAGGTCAATCGATCGACTGGCGCTGAGCGATTTGCAGCACCTCCTGAAACATCATTTAGTCGATCGACTGGAGCAGGGGGAGCATCCCAGTCGATCGACTGGAGACCAAATTCAGCCAACTCTTGCTCTAAAACCCGATTTTCCCCGAGTTTCCTTCCAATGGCTCTTGACACTAAGACATCTAGCTTTGTACTTGAAACGCACGAGAAAAGGATCAAATGACATCAAATAGTAGTCGGAATCGAACTAAAGCTATAGTGAAAAACGGGCATTAATGAGTCGAAAACTCGACTCATCAACACTCCACACTTAAGCTTTGCTCGTCCCGAACAAAGTATGCAAATATGCCAAGGAAGTGCAAATGTCGAAATGCTAGTGGTGCTATGTTTTTCGTGCATTTGCCACACTAGATTTCACGAGGTCTCGATCCTTATTTCTAAACATGTTATTGAAAAGTAAATGACAAGTATACACAATCTATCTAGCTCCTTTTCGTAGGCGTTACGAATGCATTTAGCATATGCATTAAGCCTTTAAACCCCTAGGCTACCCTAGTGGACGAGTTGTAGTCTCGTGAGAGTTTTCAGAAAAGGGAATACTCACAAATCCCATATATGCACATGTCCCATAAGAGTGAATGCAAGAGTGCTCAACCAAGGCTACGATTTTTCAAAACCAATCCCTCACCTCAAGCTAGACTAGCGCCACAATATCATAAAAAGAGCTTTCTCAACCTTTTGAGTACCTTTTTCGACGTGCATTCAAGAGCGTCAATACTAGGGCTATGAAATGACTATCCAAAATTCTACTCATTTTCAAAGCAACATAATAGAAGTAAGGCTTATAGCTTGCACAATAGAGTGTCAACCGCTCACCTATGCTAGCTAGGGCTAGTCCATGGGCTCGCGGCAAGAAACTCATTCCCAAGTTTTAGGCGCTTAAGCCGTAATCCATAAGGGAAGTGGAGTTCGACACTAATGTTTCTTAATAAACAAGCATAGACCAAATGATAGCTCTCGTGCAAGCACAAGGATCGTCCAAGAATTATTCTAACAAGCACACGATGGAAATGACTAATCCCGCACAAATATAGAATGATGGAAGAACATAGGGTCAAGTCGTAAGTGCTTCTCATTTTCTTATTGAGACAAATGCTTTCGAGGGGGGACTTACCTCCCTAACCCCCGGCATTTGCTCATTCATTCAGGCTTCTTCTTTTTTTTTTAAATGACTCCATACTTAAAACTTGACAATATGTTCAGAAGTTGTAAGGGATGTGCGGGAATTAATCATGAACAAGGCACTATGTTAGAGAACTCAAGTCACCAAAGAGCATTCAAATGATCTAAGTTTTTCACAACGATTTTTTACAAGTGTTTGCTAGCTTGATCCAAGGTGTTGCAATGAAAATACTTAGAAAGTTGGATAGTCAAGATGTAGCAATGATATTGATTCTCAAAAATGCATGCTTAAAGGACTAGGTCGGTAAATGTGGCACATAGGCTAGATGCGATCTATAGGGATTTAGAATTCAAAATCACAAGCCTATGCGGTTAAAAACACTCTCATGTTGGGACAATGTGCAAGTATGCAAGTGTCCATCTAGAAATCATATGTATAGCATGCAATCATGTGAACTATGCGCATCAAAACCACTCCACACTTAATTCAAGCTTAGTCCCTAAGCGCAAGGAATGATAAAATAAAGGAAAAGGTGCATAGGAACTCCCCTCGTTTGTAGTGCCGGTGATATAATCCATAAGAGTGAGAAATAGCCTTTTGGTTGCAAGTGTAGATATAAGAGGGTGTTTTAGACATGATAGGAATATGTGGATGTATATCCTGTAGAGTGAACAATCTAAATGGTAAACACCTCCAATATCATCATAAGAATATAGCATACAACCAATAGGCAAGAAAGGATAGATATCACCAAAATAGCATACATCATCAAAAATGCGCCAAAAGGCGACTTATCATCCAAATCAACATCCAATGCAACAAGTCAAATAAGGAAAATACACATGTGGAAATAGAAATGAAGCATGTACTAAGATGTAGCCTCGTCGTCTCCCGGAGGGGTCCTCCTAGCTGAATCAACGACTCCATCGTCCTCAAGCGGCTGCGTGACACCGGGGAAGAGAGGGCTATTGTCTAAAGCAGAATCCACGTTGGGGATCGTCTCTCCTGGGAGTGGAGTGCCCGCCTCCCCGAATGCTGAAACTGGCGAGAAAGGTAGTGGGGAGGCGCCACGCGGTGCTGAGAACTCTGGAGCGAGTGGAGTGGCAACTGGAGTGCTGAGGCCTCTGCCGAATGATAAGACCGTGGATCTCAGCCACTCCCACTCCCGGCGGGCTCTAGCATCAGACTCTCGGACAAAGTCCTCGAGGCGAGTCAGTCCACTCCTCAAGTCTGCCACGCCGGTCGTCAAGCCAGCAATATCTGATGTGACTCTCTGTCTCCACTCTGCCGTGTCATCAACGACTGGAGGGGGAATATCGGCTGCTGGCTCTGCTGGTGGCAACTCCTCATCTGCCTCTGGAATGACTACCGGTGGGGTGGAGGAGGTGAACCGGGAGGAGAGGGAGAGGGTGAGAGGTGGGCGAGGCAGTAAAGGGGAAACTTCTGCTTGAAGGCCCTCCTCTTCGCAGCAGCATCAGTCACAAGGGTCTTCACATGAGGCGACGAGTCACTACTCCATGTCTTACCGTCCCGCTTCACCATGTGCATATTCTTCATCAAGGTGATGTCAAGCAAACTCCTAGCAGGGGCCTCACAAACCTCGTGGCCAAAGGTGAAGTTACACCTCTGGGCTATCAATGTAATCAAGGAGCCACCTCCCAAGCCCTAGTTCCTCGCAGTCGGCTTCACAACGGCCTCAAACCGATTGGCAAGGACCACTAGCCAATCAATAATCTCCCCGTGATCCATGGCAACCATGAGGTCCATATCTGGCAAGGTCACCTTCCTACCCCTCTCAGTCCTCGTATTAATACCAATAGAAATGACGTGGTGCATAATCTTCCAAACTGGATCAACGATCGCCGAAGAATTATATGAAGATATGAACCACTCATTTCTACCAGAGATCCTCTTCCAAAGTCTGGACTGGTCGTGCTCGGTGAATACCTGGGGTGAGCCCGTAGGCTGTGGGAACCCAAGCCACTCTCGGATCGTACTCTCCCTAATCCGGAAATCTCTACCCCCCAAAACGAACTCCCAATAATACTCTGAGGAGCCATCCTCCCCCACTCTTTCCTTCACCGACTCAAACAAGCATAAAAACTCCTCAACTACCCTCTGGTAGGAACCCGGATCATCAGCAAATATAAAGGACAAACCATGAGTAGTGAGCCGAGATTGTACCTCAGTCGCGACAACATCGTCGATGCTGCGTAGCAAGCCCATGTCCAGGTACAATGTCGGGATGGCCTTCATCTTCTTCGCAACGATA
This sequence comes from Rhodiola kirilowii, assembly GCA_033675215.1. NCBI lineage: Eukaryota > Viridiplantae > Streptophyta > Magnoliopsida > Saxifragales > Crassulaceae > Rhodiola > Rhodiola kirilowii. The sequence continues at coordinate 120,594 of JAUCNB010000082.1, forward strand.
GTAGGGTGACGAGTGCGGTGCTTCTCGTCCCTGAAGACCAAGGGAGTCGAGAATGGGTACGGGACCGGAATGGGCATCGGTCCCGCATAGGGCTCCTCATGAGGCTCGGTTGGCACTAAGGCCATGGAGGAAGGTGCAGCAGCAGGGGAGGGCTCTCTATGCACAGGGGGCGGAGGGACTCTAGGGGCAGGAGGCACTGGCGCTTTCTTCTTCGGCGCCGGTTTCCTCGGTGGAGGCTTCTTCTTCTTTGGGGGCGGTGGGGAGACCGGCGCGGCCTCAATCTCCTCCTCTGAACTCCGGTCAGCAAAAGAATCCCTCAAAAATCTCCTCTTGCGGGTAACAAGAGGTCTATCATCCTCGTCCTCTAACGTGAAGTCGTCAATTTGCTCATCGATCGAGGGCTCGTGAGCGATCCCCTTTCCTTTTGCTTTCGAACTGGAAGATGAATCGGCACGACCCATAGTGCACTGGAATTGGAAGCCTGAGTCAAAATGAGCAAAAACTCAAAAATGGCACTGAACTGCAGTCGAGTCGATCGACTGAGATGGAACTGGAATTCCAGTCGATCGACTAAGGGCCGAAATTCGCACGGGATTAGGGCAAAATTAGGGGTTTTCGCCGGAGGGGTTTTTGACTCGAATTGATGGGTGGGGTTTGATGGCGAGGTGATTTGGGGTGGATTCGTGGTCGAATTGAGAGGAGCGGATGGTTGACGGCGGAGATCGGAGGAGGTGGTGGACATCTGATCGGAAATCGGGTTTTGGGGTGGCTGATGGCTCGGTTGCGCGGCGGCTTGATGGCGATGGAGAGGCGGGGTGATGGCGAAGCTATGGGAGTTGAGCGGCGAGGATCGGTGGAGTTGGAAATTGGATTGATTCGAAGGATTTTGGAATTAGGGTTTCGGATGGAATGAAGAAATGAGGAAGAAGGTTGATTTGGATAGGAAAATCCCAGTCGATCGACTGAGAGGCCAGTCGATCGACTGGGAAAACATGAAATGCAAGGGCTCCTGAACCTCTGTCCAGTCGATCGACTGGCATATCACTTACCTCCCAGTCGATCTACTGGACCCCAAATTCCTGCAAAAAATATTTTGTACTTCTCATTGAATCCCAACTCCACACTCAGAATTTTTACTCATAATCGAGAATAGGTACCACTCAAAATATCACATATAATCAAGGCACGCCCCTTCTAAGCAATCACTAGCACATAGCATACGATTTTCAAGCAACCAAGCTAGGATTACCACTCCACACTTAAAACGCCACCATCATCAAGAAAATTCATGCAAGCCTCATATCACATCACACACACCTAATCATGCATTTAGGATCATCCCAATCACCAAGCCATATCACAAGTTCACAAAAGGCATGCTACACATTTATGAAAGTTACTTGTGCATAGATAGACAACTCACAAACCGGGGTACCTCCCGTGAGGTGCCTAGTTTCACGTCTTGGCAAAGACCGAGCCGATCCTTTTCTCACTAAGAAGCACACTTGAGGAGTCCATAGCTAGGATCCCTCCTCAAGCGGATTAAGGCACTCTATGGGTCGGTCAAGGGGAATGTGACATTTTGCTCATCACGAAATCCTTCTCTATAGTGCTTTAGCCTTTGTCCATTTGCCGTGAAGGTAGTCCCATCATTGTTGAGCAATTCTACGTGTCCATCCTCATAAGGCTTGTGGACAATAAATGGGCCACTCCATCGGCTCCTCAATTTTCCCGGGAATAGCTTAAGCCTAGAATTAAAGAGCAAGACCTTCTCTCCCTTCTTGAATTCACGACGAAGTATCCTTTTGTCGTGCCATTTCTTGGTCTTCTCTTTATAGATCCTAGCACTTTCGTAGGCCTCATTCCTTATTTCTTCTAACTCATGGAGTTGAAGCACCCTATGGTCTCCCGCCATTTGTAAATCCATATTCAACGTTTTGATTGCCCACATCGCCTTGTACTCCAATTCCACCGGCAAGTGGCACGGCTTCCCATAAATAAGGCGATAGGGAGACATTCCAATAGGGGTTTTGAATGCCGTACGATAGGCCCATAGAGCGTCATCTAGCTTTGATGACCAATCTTTTCTTGAGCTCCCCACGATTTTATCCAAGATTGCCTTGATTTCTCGATTTGAAATTTCCACTTGCCCACTAGTTTGTGGGTGATAAGGAGTGGCAACCTTGTGACTAACTCCATACTTGCGAAGCAAGGCCTCGAAATGTCTCTCCTTGAAATGCGAACCACCATCACTTATAACGGTCCTTGGCACCCCAAATCTTGGAAAGATGATTTTCTTGAATAGTTTCGTGACCACCTTGGCATCACAAGTGGGGGAAGCGACGGCTTCAACCCATTTTGAGACGTAATCAACCGCCACCAATATGAATCGGTTCCCAAATGAAGAAGGAAGAGGGCCCATATAGTCAATGCCCCATACGTCAAATATCTCGACCGGGAGGATGCTTTGTTGGGGCATTTCATGCCTCTTTGAGATATTGCCGGTCCTTTGACATTGATCACATGCTTTCGCGAATTCATAAGCATCGCCAAATAGAGTTGGCCAATAAAAGCCGCATTGTAGTACCTTTGACGCGGTTTTTGCTCCACTCCCATGTCCTCCATATTGAGAAGAGTGACAATGGTAAAGAATATCTCTCATTTCCTCCTCGGCGACACAAGTTCTATATAGCCCATCCGCGCAAAGCCTATAAAGGTAGGGCTCATCCCAATAGTACCTCTTGGTCTCGGAAAGGAACTTCCTCCTTTGATGGTGGTTCATATCGTGGGGGATAATCCCATAAACCACGAAATTAACGAAGTCCGCGTACCAAGGAAGGGCCTCCGCCTCAACTCTCATGAGTTGCTCTCCAATAAATGAATCATTCACCGGTCTAGCATCCACTTCAATCTCTTCATTTTCCTCTAGCCTTGATAGGTGGTCGGCTACCACATTTTCTACTCCTTTTTTATCCTTGATCTCTATGTCAAATTCTTGAAGCAATAGAATCCATCTTATCAATCTTGGCTTAGAGTCCTTTTTTGCTAAGAGATATTTGATAGCCGCATGATCCGTGAATACTATAACCTTTGAAGCCACAAGGTATGGACGAAACTTATCAAAAGCGTACACGATAGCAAGAAGCTCTTTCTCCGTAGTTGTGTAATTCAATGGAGCACCACTAAGAACTTTGCTCGTGTAATGAATAGCGTGAAGCTTCTTATCCACCCTTTGCCCAAGAACCGCCCCAATGGCGTAGTCACTAGCGTCGCACATAAGCTCAAATGGCAAATCCCACCTAGGGGGTTGAATAATAGGAGCCGAAATCAATGCCTCTTTCAACTTCTTGAAGGCTACTAAGCAATCTTCATCAAAATGAAATTTGGTATCATTGCATAGGAGATTTGTCAATGGCTTTGCAATCTTCGAGAAGTCCTTTATAAACCTTCTATAAAATCCGGCATGACCAAGGAAACTCCTTATTCCTTTCACATCTCTTGGAGGGGGCAATTTTTCCATAACTTCAATTTTGGCTTTATCCACCTCAATTCCTCTTTTAGAGACCAAGTGACCAAGAACTATTCCCTCCTGCACCATGAAATGACATTTTTCCCAATTTAGTACAAGGTTCGTCTCAATACATCTTTTCAACACTTTAGCCAAATTGGCTAAACAATCATCAAAAGATGAACCATAAACGGAAAAGTCACCCATAAACACTTCCATAATCTTTTCAATAAATTCCGAAAAAATAGCCATCATGCATCGTTGAAAAGTACCGGGCGCATTACAAAGTCCAAAGGGCATTCGCCGATAGGCAAATGTTCCATAGGGACAAGTAAAGGTCGTTTTCTCTTGATCTTGGGGATGAATAGGGATTTGGAAGAATCCACTATATCCGTCAAGATAGCAAAAATAGTCATGCTTAGCTAATCTTTCCAACATTTGATCAATGAAAGGAAGGGGAAAGTGATCTTTTCTAGTGGCTTGGTTGAGTTTTCTATAGTCCACACACATACGCCACCCGGTTACCGTTCTTGTGGGGATTAGTTCATTCTTCTCATTTTTAATAACGGTCATTCCCCCCTTTTTCGGCACTACATGAATGGGGCTCACCCATTTAGAGTCCGCAACGGGGAAAATAATTCCCGCATCAAGCAATTTAAGGACCTCTTTCTTAACAACCTCCCCCACAATAGGATTCAACCTCCTAGCTCTCTCCCTAGATGGCATACTATCACTCTCTAAGTTGATTTCATGCATGCATAAATTAGGGCTTATTCCCTTTAAATCATCAATAGAGTAGCCAATAGCATCCTTATGTTTCCTAACCACATCAAGCAATTTTGAGGTTTCAACATCATTCAAAGAAGAGTTCACAATGATAGGCAAGCTAGAATTTGGGCCTAAGAATTCATACCTTAGGCTTGTTGGTAGAGCTTTTAGCTCTACCGAACAAAACTCCTTACCTTTGTCGCTTAGAGTCCCTTCTTCACAATTCTCCTCTAGGATAGCCCAACAATCGCCAATGTCGGGAAGCTCATTGTCAAGGTCAATTGCACTCATGAGAAGGTTAGGCACATCATACAATTCATAAGTATCAACTAGGTCAAGATAATTACAAGTCATTGTAGAATTAGGACCTCGTTGTGCTTTTTCAAGATTAAACTCAATTTCCTCATCTCCTACCCTCATGGTAATTGACCCCTTAGTCGTATCAAAAATAGCCCCCGCGGTGTAGAGGAAGGGCCTTCCCAATAGAATGGGAATTTCATTGTCCTCCTCCATCTCTAACACCACGAAATCCCCCGGGATATAGAAATTCCCTACTCTAACCGGGACATCCTTAAGGACTCCCTTAGGAAACCTCGAGGAGCGGTCCGCGAGCCTTAGAATCATGCTAGTTGGTTTAGGCTCACCCATATTTAGCTTTTTACACAAAGAATAAGGCATCAACGATATGCTTTCACCCAAATCACACATTGCTCGTTCAATCTTAATATCATTAATAAAGCATGAAATGGAAAAGCTACTGGGATCCTCAAGCTTTGGGGGCATGCGAGGTTGGAGTATGGCACTACATTCGCCATTGAGGGACACCGTATCGACATCCTCGATAGTCCTCCTACAAGTAATGACATCTTTTAGAAAACGAGCATATGAAGGAGCTTGAGTTATTACCTCGGTGAAGGGCATTGTCACATAGAGCTTCCTCATCATCTCCGCGAACTTGGAGAATTGCTTATCATTTGTTTTCTTCTTTAGCCTTTGAGGGAATGGAATAGGAGGAGTGTAGACTCTAGGTTCGGCTTTCTCCTTTTCCACCTCGATTTCTTCCTCAACTTGAGGACTAGGGATCTCTTCTTCCAATTATTCGATATCGGCACTAGCTTGGCCTCCAAGATCAAAGGTAACTCTCTTCCTATTAGGTAGCTCTACCTCTAAGTCTTTCCCACTTCTCAAGGTTACCGCATTACAATGCTCTCTATTCCCTTGTTCGGGTCTAGCTGGTAGCTTGCCCGGTGCCCTTGTAGATGTCTCGGCTTGTTGAGCAATTTGACTTTCAAGCATTTTGTTGTGTTGCTTAACCTCATTCAATTCTTGCCTCATCTCATTTTGGTTTGCTAAGAGCTTTGCAAACATTGCCTCAATACCGGAGAGTTCACTAGGAGGTTGTGGAGGGGCTTCAACTTGTTGATAGGGCCTTTGAGCTTGAGCTTGATATTGTTGCCCTTGGTTCCTTTGAAGCAAAGTCGGTCCTTGACTTTGATATTGGTTCCTAGGTTGGAACCCTTGATTGGATTGAGTATGTTTAGGACCGAATCCGGGAGGTGTGGATCCGAAGTCGGGGCGAGTAGGATTAGTGGTCTTGTAGGAGAAATTCGGGTGATTCCTCCATCCCGAAGAGAACTTGGGTGTGGTATAATTGGCTTGAGAGCTTTGCCCTTGATTGGCACTACTTCCATAGTCCCTTCCTTGATTTCCTCCCACAAAATTTACTTCTCCATAGCCTTCCCCTTGCACATCCCTTTGAACCAATGGGCAAGAAGTTGTTTCATGCTCGTACACCTCACAAATGTCACATCCTTGCCTTGTTGAAGCTTCCTTCTCTGGATGTTTTAGCTTAAATACCTCATCCGAGAGGTTCTCAAAGTCCTTCCTCAAAGCATCATAATCACTAGAGCTCACGGCTTTTACCTCGTGCCTTTCATGCCTTCTTCTCGGGTTTCCTCTTTCGCTTCCCCACATGAAGTAGTTGTTGGTAATCTTCTCTATTACCGCATATCCTTCATGCGGTTCTAAGTCCATTATAGCACCACCCGAAGCGGTATCAAGAGCAAGACGAGAGTTCCCATCAACCCCGTGGTAGAAAGTATGGAAGACTTGAAGATCATCAAGGTTGTGGTGAGGACAAAGCCTTTGATATTCCTTGTATCGCTCCCAAGCCTCATATAGATTTTCGCCATCCAATTGCGAGAAGTTGGTGATTTGGTTTCGATAGTAGGCCGTCTTGGAAGGGGGGAAATACTTGTTCAAGAAAGCCACGGCTAATTCTTCCCATGTAGTGAAGCTATCGGGAGTTTGACTCCTCAACCAATCTTTAGCCTTTCCCGTGAGGGAAAAAGGAAAAAGCCTCAATAGCTTTGCATCCTCCGAGACCCCATTCACTTTAAATGTAGCACATACTTCGAGAAATGTTGTCAAGTGAGAATTGGGATCCTCGTTGTCTCTACCCGAAAATTGGTTCGATTGAACCATTTGAATAGTGGACGTCTTCAAGTCATAGTCCCGGTTATCGACCGTAGGTAGTTGGATGGGAGAACGGTATCCATAAGCCGTGGGAACGGCATAGTCCTTGAGGGCCCTTCTAGCTAGGGGCAATTGTTGAGGATTGTCTTGGTTTCCTTGACGAGGAGGGGGCGGAGGAGGAGGTAGTCTATTATCCCTATCACCCATGACTACTTGAGTAGTGGAAGTTGATCCTTTGTCTTTGTTGGTCTTACTCCTTGTAAAATGAGGGTTAACTAGCTCTCTAATAGGTTGGTTCAAGTCTCTATCCACAATATGAGTAAGCTTCTTGGTCTTTGGTGGCATAAAAGAGGTGAACCTACAAGGGGAGCCAATTAAAACAAGTAAGCGTAGTGAATAAGCTCAAGATTTGCAAGTATCAAGTAAAATAAGGTAAAACATGGAATAGTCGGAGCACTAAATGACTTTCCTAGGGGTAATCTAGCTATTGCTCCCCGGCAACGGCGCCATTTTGACGTGTGTATTTTTGGGATACGGTCAAAAACAATTTATAATCAACCGGTAAGACCGGTGTCGAACCCAAGGGAGCAAATGGACTACACGCTAGTTCTATCAAGTTTTATACTCGGCTAATTCCTAAAATTCAATTGGTTGAGTTATCAATGATTGTAAAACAAGAATGAAGTGGTTTTCAAAGGATTGAATTTAATTAAAAGCGAGTTTCGAGGGATTAATCCCCTCCTTGGCAATTTCCCAATGATCATGCAAACAAGAGTTCAATTAATTAAGAGTTGATAGGTTTTGAACCTAGCCTAGACTAAGAATTAGGATATTACGCGTATCTAATCTTAGTCAAGCCATCTTAGTTAGGATCTCACTAATTAAAGGGTGTTGATCCACTATATAGCATTTACTCTCATAAATGCTATATGCATAAAGTTCTAGTTCACCTCTCACCATGCATTTACTCTCATAAATGGAGGTTAAGTTCAATTTTACTATATCAAAACCTTCCCTAAGCTTTCTCAAGACTTAGATCAAAGTTCTAACATAAACATGTCACATAGGCATTTTATCAAACACTTAGAGACATGTCTAACATGAAGAGCATAGTAAAAATGAAATCAACTTCAATAGATCTATTCAAATGTGTTCACAATGATCATTGAGTACCAAGGAGGTTCATAGAACCCCTCAAAACACAAGGGAGACTACTCACTCATTATGTAAGACAACATGATGAGTAGGTTTTTACAAGCAAATCTAGGAGAAAAGAAGAGGGAAAGAGTAGGATGATTAGTCCTAGTGAACTCCCTTGATCTTGATTCCTCCTTGATTTGATGATGATGAAACCCTTGATTTGATCACTTTCCTTTGTCTTCTTCTCCAGAAAAATCCCAGATATTAGGTCAAACTTGCCTCTTTCTATTTATAGGCTCGTCAGAAATTCGGCACTGTAGCAGGTCCAGTCGATCGACTGGCGTTGGGCTGTTGGCCCAGTCGATCGACTGGAGGAAGAAAAGTCATTTGGCTAGCAGGTTATCAGTCGATCGACTGAGACAGGGTAGGATCCCAGTCGATCGACTGACAATTCTCAATTTGCAGCACCTCCTGTTAGTCCATTAAGTCGATCGACTGAGATCCAGTCGATCGACTGGGCGTCACGTGATCTGCATGCTCTGGGGCAGGGGACTCTTCAGTCGATCGACTGAATAGGTCAATCGATCGACTGGCGCTGAGCGATTTGCAGCACCTCCTGAAACATCATTTAGTCGATTGACTGGAGCAGGGGGAGCATCCCAGTCGATCGACTGGAGACCAAATTCAACCAACTCTTGCTCTAAAACCCGATTTTCCCCGAGTTTCCTTCCAATGGCTCTTGACACTAAGACATCTAGCTTTGTACCTGAAACGCACGAGAAAATGATCAAATGACATCAAATAGTAGTCGGAATCGAACTAACGCTATAGTGAAAAACGGGCATTAATGAGTCGAAAACTCGACTCATCAACGTACCATGGCACCTTGGCAGAGACTGCATAGAGATGTTCGTCTGGGAATGACTCAGTTATGTGTCCTTCTTCTTCCTTTCGGACAATCCTACTGAGGTGGTCGGCCACAGTATTCTTGATCCCTTTTTTGTCCCTTATTTCCATATCGAACTCTTGCAGTATTAATATCCACCGAATGAGTCTTGGCTTGGCCTCCTTTTTCTTCATCAGGTAACGGATGGCAGCATGGTCAGAGTAAACTATTACTTTTGCTCCAAGCAAATAGGGTCTAAATTTTTCTAGAGCGAATACTACTGCCAAGAGTTCCTTCTCGGTGGTGGAGTAGTTCCGTTGGGCAGGATCTAGGGTTCGTGAGGCGTAGTAGATCACACCCGCTTTCTTGTCAATCTTTTGGCCGAGAACTGCTCCTACAGCAAAGTCACTTGCGTCGCACATGATCTCAAATGGTTTTTTCCAATCCGGAGTTTGGATGACGGGTGTGCTAGTGAGGGCCTTTTTGAGCTCATCAAAGGCTTCCTTGCATGTATTGGTAAATTCAAAAGGAACTTCTTTTTGGAGAAGAGTGGATAGAGGCAACGCCTTTTTAGAGAAGTCCTTGATGAATCGTCGGTAGAATCCCGCATGCCCAAGGAAGGATTGGATGTCTCGGACAGTGGAGGGGTATGGTAAAGTCATGATCAAGTCTATTTTAGATTTATCCACCTCTATTCCTTCTTGTGAGACGACGTGCCTTAAGACCACTCCATGAGTTACCATGAAGTGGCATTTCTCATAATTGAGCACAAGGTTTATTGAGACACATCGTGCTAGAACCGTGCTCAAGTTATCTAAGCAAGCGTTGAATGTACTGCCATAGATTGTGAAGTCGTCCATGAAGACTTCAATGAATTCCCCGATCATGTCTGAAAAGATGCTGGTTACTACCCTTTGAAAAGTTCCCAGGGCATTGCATAGGCCGAACGACATTCTTTCTGAAGGCGAATGTACCGAATGGGCAGGTGAATGTAGTCTTCTCTCGGTCTTCAGGTGCTATAGGGATCTGGTTGTATCCTGAGAATCCGTCCAAGAAGCAGAAATATGGCTTGCCTGCCAGTCGGTCTAGCATTTGATCGATGAATGGCAGGGGGAAATGGTCTTTCCGTGTGACGGCGTTTAATTTCCTGTAGTCGATGCACATTCTCCAGCCATTCTTGATCCTTGTTGTTACCATATTTCCTTCGGCATCTTCCTCGACTGTGATCCCACTCTTTTTTGGGACCATGTGGACAGGACTCACCCATTGGCTATCTGATATGGGATAGATAACGTCCGCATCAAGAAGCTTTTGTATTTCCTTTGGGACGATCTCCATCATGATTGGGTTGAGTCGTCGTTGATGTTCTCTTGATGGCTTTGCTCCGTCCTCGAGTGAAATACGGTGCATGCATACAGCCGGGCTGACTCCTCTTAAGTCGGCCAGTGTCCATCCAATAGCTAACTTGTGCTGTTTTAGTACTTTTATCAACCTTCGTTCCTGGCCTGCTTCCAAACCACTCTTGATGATTACTGGGAGTGTGTCATTATCTCCGAGGAAGGCGTACTTCAGATGTCCAGGCAGGGGCTTCAATTCTATTTTGGGGGCCTGTATTACCGAGGGTAAAAAGGTATTTGATTTGAATAATTTTACCTCGTTGACTTCATATCCTGGTGTGAGAGGTTCCGAGATTGTTAAGTGAGCCACCGTTTCATGCAAGTCTTCGGTTAATTCGTATGATCCTTCGGCTCTGTTAAGTATGGCTTCTAAGGGATCTGATCTTGATTCTGATTGAATTTCTTGGACCAGGTCGTCCAAAGCATCGAGAGCGTGTACTTCCTCGAATTCCACAGGGTACTTCATTGCTTGAAATATATCAAAGCTGAAAACTTCTCCCTCAACTTCCATTGATAGCATTCCACTTCCACAATCTATCTTCATTTTTGATGTTTTGAGAAATGGACGGCCGAGAAGGATGGGTGCATGATCTGTAGGTCCGCCATTCTCCATTTTTAAGACGTGGAAGTCTGCTGGAAATACTAATTTGCCTACTTGAACCAAGACGTCTTCAATTTTGCCCTCTGGCTATTTGCATGACCGATCTGCTAGTTGAATAGTGAGACCGGTGGGTTTGAGTGGCCCAATCTTAAGACATGAGTAGATAGAGAAGGGGAGGACATTGATTGATGCTCCAAGATCTAGCATGCAGTTCTCGATCCTGATGTTGCCAATTGTGCATGGAATGGTGTAAGTGCCCGGATCTCCACATTTGGGGGGCACTTTTTGTTGTATGGCGGCCGACACGTTTCTACTCATCAGCTCCTGATCGTTTCTAGTACTCTTCCTACGGTTGATACAAAGTTCTTTTAAAAACTTGGTGTACCGAGGAATTTGCTTAATGGCTTCCAGGAGGGGAATGTTGATTTCGACCTTGCTGAATAATTAAAACACGTCCTCATCCATGACATGCTGTTTTTGCACGCGAGCAGGTACTGGGAATGGAAGTTTTGCGCTGATTCTAGGGTCTTCGGTTGTAGGCACCGGGCCAGGTATGTGTTCTTTGGACGTATCCCCTTCTCCTTCGGTTACGTCCTGTTCTTCCTCATACATACCGTCGTCTTCATCGGCCGCTTCTTCTTCTAGAGCTTCAAGAGACTTGGGCCTCATTTGTTCTCTCCTGGGTAATCTTGGGTCCTTGTCCTCTGGATCCAAAGGTTTGTCGACAAGCGTTTTTCCACTCCTAAGAGTCAAGGCATTCACATCTTCCTGTATTTGAATGGTTTGTGAAAGGAGTCTGCCGGACTCATTAGTGAGTGTGGATACTGAGGCAGCGAGTTGGGAGATTTGTTTGGTCAATTCTAAAATTGCCCCGTCAGTTTTTTCCTGGTGTTGGTGTAGCGAAGTACCCAATTGATTTATGCTTCCTGCGAGCTCCTTTATTGTGTCATCGAGCGACTTGGATGGTTCTTGCTGATTGTTGTTGTATTCTTGGTATTCTCCTACTGCATTCACTTCTACCGGTTCCTCTTCTATTAATGTTGGATATGCGTCAGTTTCGTGGTCTGCAGAACCACCGAACTCGCAAGGTTTTACCGGAAATGGCTGCCTTCGTAGGATTTGAATCATCATCTCCTTTAGCTGCTTCATCTCTTCAGGCATGGAGTTTACTGATGCATCGGCTAGTGAGACGTTTTTTGTTTGGAAGAATTCATCTTGACGAGTAGTCTCCTCTCTAAACCGAGCATTTTCAGCAACATTAGTGATGAGATTCCTTATGCCATTTAATGATAGATTCATCATGGATCCTCCAGTTGAGGCATCCAGGTAATCGTACATGGTTTCATTAGGTTCCTGCTTTATGTCCTGTAATTGCCTTCTTACTTGCATTGTTTTTTTTGCTGGGCAGTATTTGTCCAGGAATTTCCTTTGCATCTGAACCCATGTTCTGATGCTTCCTAAAGGTAATGAAAGGAACCAGTCTCTTGCCGAGTCAACGAGGAAAAAATAGAACGCCTTTAACTTGAAGTCGTTTATATTCACTCGATTGGGTTTAAGATTTTGGCAAGTGCCATGTAGGCGTTGGAGATGAGTTGTTGCAGATTCTTCATTAGTTCCTGAGAACCTTGGCAAATTGTTGATGTCGACGACAAAGGTTTCTAGCTCAGGGCTCTGGCAAATGCACCATGGCTGCGTTTCGAATTCTGGAGCATTTAGTTCTCCCATAGTAGGTGTACGGTAGTTGTTGTTATCTCCGTAGTAGTCATCGAAAGCGGGTTCTTGTCTCGGCACTTGTCTAGGTTGCGGGGGTGGTGGATATCTAGGGGGTTGTCGTACTGGACCAGCTGCATTTCGGTCCTCGGGTGGTTCTTGGTTTCTTCTGATGGCTTCCCTATCACGAGCTCGTCTGCTTCGGATGAGTTGCTCCGGATCATCCATAAATGGAAGTGGCACCTCATTGTTTCGATCGTACAGGTTCATCTCGTCGTCATCTTGGTAGTCATGGTGACTTCCTTCGCGAGACATGGTTGTTTCGAGCGAATATTGATTTAAAGAACTTATCCGATGGCTAATTCCCCGGCAACGGCGCCAATTTGACGGAGCCCACTGCACTGTCGTTAAGGTGCAATGTTCTCTGTACAAATAAATTTATATTTTTCCGCTACTCGCGACTACACTACTGGGTAGTAAGTGGTAAGTAGGGGTCGAACCCAAGGGAATTAGAGGGATAATTGTTCTTTAGGAGATTTGTGCAGCGAGGGAGCGTGTTTTAGGTTGATTGAGATTTTAGCGCGATTAACTAAGCTACTGTTTTTGGTTTTTTTGGTTTTGAGTGCGGAAAAGTAAATTACAGAAAATAAATACAGAAATTAAATGACTGAAAGTCAAAGAGTTAAGGGAAGAAGACTTACAGTGGGTGATGCTTGATTGCGATTCCTCCGGTAGATGAGTGGTTGATGGTTGTAGTTGATCGAGCAGTTTATAAAAGTAAGTACAGGGGGGTTTTTGTAATTCAAGGGAAAGTATTCGGTTTCAGGTACCTTGTATTATAACATGTTTATTAATAACTGTTAGTAACCTTTCTAAGTATTCAAAGATGAATCGAGGCCCTTTCGTAGCGCAAGACTTGCAACATCGTTTAAAGCAACACTTGTTCTACTTCAGACTAATTCCTCCTTTCGAAGTATCTTAGCCTTTTGTGCATCCATTTGAATTCTTTGGTACAGTTTCCAAATGGTTTTTTAAGATAAGCCGAACTCCTCGATAAGTTTTGCTTGTGACAGCTTCCACTTACCGAGTATGATCACGAATTCCCACGGAAGAGCTTTGCTTGTTACAGCTTCCACTCAACCTTGGAAACTCTGACTATAAATGGCACATAGAACAAGTTTTGAATACAGAGAAATGAAACTAAAAGAAATTAAAACATTATATAATACAAGAAAATACCTTCGACCGAATGAGGAGTTTAGCTACAAATATCCATGGAAAAGGACATCGTAACTAAATACTCGAGGGTTTTTTAAAACAGTAAGAGGGAAAGGGGTGGAATACTCAAGAACCAACAGGAGTATTCCCAATTTCCTACTGAATACTCAAGAACCAACATGAGTATTCTCTAAAGTGTAATACTCAAGAACAAACAGGAGTATTATTTCCAATCAGTATAATACTCAAGAACCAACAGGAGTATTATTTCAAAACCAAACCAAACTTACAAAGTAACTTAGAGAGAGAAGTGATTTACAATTTGTGGATGATACAAATGAGAGGTGAGGGGTTGTATTTATAGCTAAAGGAGGAGGAAATGGAGGGTGGAGATGTAAGCATGTGGAGCTCATCCATGGGAGGAGGAGGAGCTCCAAAAAGCCGCCGGTTGGAGGTCTTCATGGAGGAGAAGCTTGTGGCTTTGGCCACCTCTTGCCAAAGCCACCGGTCATGGAGGAGGAAGGGGTGGCTTTGGCCACCCATGAGTCACCACAAAGCCAAAAGCCGCCGGTCACTTGGTCCATGTATGAGTTTTGACAGTTTTGTGCACTCTTTTCACAAAACTATCAGTCCAATTTTGCTCCGTCTGACTTTGATTGTTCCTTGGTTGAATTTAATTTGAGTAATTCCTACGTCAGGATCTTGAGATTTCTTCGTTCGGCGTTTGATCTTGACCTTGGATTGACTCTTAATATCTTTTCAGCGTAAAATCCTCTCCTTAGCGTGTTTTCTCTCTAAGTGCCAAAATACCCTATAGAAATAAATCGGGACTAACAAGCAGAAGTTAAATAGACCAACAGTCTAATTTGGTGGGTTTTACTGTGTTTTTGATTCGTATAATTTTGGTCCATCAGTGTTCCACTCCATGACCTGCCATAGGGTTTGACAAAGGTATGCCGCCTCATAGTTACCATCTTCCGTGAGCATTCACATTTTCTTTTATGGCTCCAGGCACATTTCTGTGGGCAGTGTACGAACTCCTTTTGCAACTGTATCAACGTCTGATTCAATAGCTTCCTAGAACACCCGGCAACATTGATTTGTGCGCATCGACAATCAGACCTTGTGTGCAAGGTCTTATCCACTCCCCCTCGCAGAAAACTAGGTTGAGCGTTTGCACATGTGGGAGCAACTGGTGGCTGGCCATGGTTCTCATTGTTCATTGACTCCGTCAGACCCATCCTAATAGTATAACAGTTGTTGGCATCCCTTTTTCCTTTCATCAATGTATCACCATTCTGGTCTCGTACAGGACAAGAGTAGCTGGAGAATGACACATAGTGTCCATCGTGGCATAGTTGACTGATGCTGATAAGATTCCTGGTCAGTCCCTTGACAAGGAGGGTGTTCTTGAGTGCAGGGAGATTCGGAACCATCAATGTCCCACAGCCGATCACCTGACCCTTTTCACCATCCCCGAAGGTGACAAACCACATGTGCTCAACAGGTCTAATATGGGTAAGATATTGAGAGTTACCTGTCATGTGTGCGGAGCATCCGCTGTCGAAGTGCCAACTATCATGCGATGTGTAGCTTGAGGTGTAACGGGCCACCATGCAGACAGTTTGGTCTTTCTTTTGAACCCAGACTCGTTTCTGTTGCGGTATGGTTCGGTGATGGAAAGCACGTTGTTCGGCTAGAAACAGACGACACTGCAGTTTGATGTGACCCATCTGATTGCAATACCAGCAAGTGCGCCATTCTTTCCTTTGTGCTGAATGAGAGCCGAAGTGCACCGTACCAGTCCTTCTTTGACCGTTATTGGGTTGTTCTTGGTGCAAGTCTATTTTCTGTCTGGGGTGCTGCCTCACCTTCTGTTCTGACTTCTGTTCCGACACCGGTTTTGTTTTAACAAACCTCGTACCTTTTGAGCTGCCTTCTCCTGTGAACCCCAATCCTCTATGTCCGGACTCCATTCTCTTAGATCTAAGAATATCATTTAAGTTTTTAGTGCCGGAGTTAAGCATTCTTACCGACTGTTTGAGGTGATTGAGTTCCTCCTTAGTGTCAGAGTGTTCTATCTTCTCAGATTCTAGCTGAAGTTCCAGCTGTTCTACCTTCCTTAGTTGGAACATTTCTTTGCGCTATAGATCAATGATGGTTTTTCTCAGACCCGCCATGCCTACAGGATGAGTGTCCCGATCCTTCTCCATTTCAACTTTTAGTGAGGAGACAGTACCCAGGAGTTCCGTTTTCTGAACAAGAAGACCCAGCCTTTCCTGTTTTATCTCATCCAGTTGAGAAGTCAGTGAGTTAATTGTACCTTCTAGTTCTGCCTTTAGTGTCAGCAGTATCTCGACCTCCTGCCATACCTTGTCCTTTTCCATAGTGACGCTTGCCATTGTGTCATTTAGCTTCTTGTTTATCTTGATCAGAAGCAGCCACTTCTCATATAGATCTTTATATGTCTGAGCCAGAGAGTCCTGCGTGAGTTCTTCATTGTCACTGTCAGAGGGGTCTTCACCTGGGAGTTCCAACTGAGATGGAACAGTTTCACTTGTGCTGCTGCATTCATCCAGAGTAGTGACGAAGGCCACAAAGTTGGTGGTTTCACCTTTTTCTTCGTCTGATTCACTGTCGCTGAAACTCGCCACCATCGCCTTCTTCTTCATGAGAGTGTTTGCACACTGTGAAGCAATGTGGCCAAAACCCTTGCATTCATGACACTGAATTTCTTCTTTTCCTTTGTCAGACAAGTCTTGCCTCGAATCAGTAGACCTTGGCCTGCTGGATTTCCAGTTTCGGTAACAAGTTGATGAAGACTGACTTTGTTCTGGACCACGTCTGTTGATTTTCCGCACCATTCTTCCAAAGTTCTGTGCCATCATGGCTAGTTGCTCAGTGGTGCAGCTAGAATCCAGTTTGTCTTCCATCATATCTGCTTTGAGGGCGATTCCCTTCTCTTCTCCGGTTTGGAACCCATTAGCTCGTCTAGCTTCAGTGTGGTGATATCATGCATTTCCTCAATGGCCGTGACTTTCATGGCAAATCTCGGAGGAAGAGACCTTAGGACCTTACTGGCCAATCTTTCTTCATCGATGGGTTTTCCTAGTGCAGATGCCTCGTTGGACAGTTCCATGACTCTGGTGTTGTACTCAGTGATGGTTTCACTCTCCTTCATCTTCATCTCTTCGAACCTGGTTGTGACAGCTTGCATGCGGGAGTTGTGAACTTTGTCTGTTCCTTCAAATGCTGTTTGGAGGATATCCCATGCTTCCTTGGCCACTTCACAGTTGATGATTAGCTTCATGACGTTTTCATCTACTGCCGAGAAGATTGCGTTCATTGCCTTTGAGTTTCCCATGGAAGCTTTGTCCTCTTCTTCTGTCCACAGAGCTTCTGGTTTGGCGATCGGTTCTCCAGTGAGATTGTTCATTATGGGTTCCGTCCACCCTTTCAGAACAGCCTTCCATGCCTTTTCGTCTAGCGATTTCAGAAAAGATCTCATCACAGGCTTCCATGTAACATAGTTCGATCCTTTGAGCAGCGGGGGTCTGGTTATGCTTTGTCCTTCCTTCAGAGTCATCTTAAACAGTTCAAGATCCCACTCAGTGTGTCGAGTGTTGGGCTCTGAAACCAATTGAAATTATGTCCCCTGTTCAAGCTTGTGTCCAGGGTATTGTTGCGACAGACCTGGGACTCTTTGCACAACAGTTCAACTTACAGAGGTTGAACACTTATCACAACAGTTTAGCAAACAGATAAACGCAGTAGGAACTCACAGACTGATAACCCAGTTCGGCTCCGCCTACTCTAGGGGGTTTCCCACACTCGAAAAAGGGACAGCAAATCTTTATTACGAGTATAGGAATTCCTTAGGGATTTACACTTACACCCTGTAATAGCCTAACCTCAATACTCCGTCTCTCAGATTTGCAACCGAGGTTCACCGCAATTCCCCTCGATCCCCTTCGTTCAGAACCTGCAGTCTGAACGTTCTCGACCTTCTCCAGAAGCTCGGATGCTTTCTCTCGAAAGCTTGATCACCTTTGTTGTGTGCGGCAGTTGATACGCTTCAGGCAGTCTGTGTTGCACTTGAACAGACTGCACTTGCACCGGTGTATTCTCAATGAGAAAACACAGCCGGCCGTCGCTTTCTTCTTCTCCAATCAGCAGGATATGCTCGTGCGTAACTGATCTTTGAAAGCGATAGGAATTAGGGTTGCTCTTGCATTGTATTTATATGCTCAAGTGAAACCCTAATTCGTACAAGATAATCCCATCAAATATTTAGGAAATATTCCTAGATATTTGATGAATATCTTTTTTGAATCGGTTGGAAGATAATCCGAAGACTTCTTGCCCAAGTAAGCTTTGCCGCCTTAATGTAATATTCATTCGAATATCTATTGCTCGAATAAGTCGCTGGCTGTCTCCAACTTGACGAGATCTTCGTAGTCCAATATCTTCCGAGAATATCCTTGCGTCTTATCCACGCTGTGTACGAGTGTTAGGATATGTTCGAACTCCCTCTGAACACCTGCTCGAACTGTCTAAGCTATGTTTTGCCAAACACATGCCACTCAAGGGAACATCAGTTTCACTTTTGTTCTACAGGCTATTTCAAAGAGTAAAAGATGAAACGAACTAAAATGGAGTTCTTAACGCTAATAGTGGATTACAAGTCAGAACTGGCCATACTCCGACAATACTCCGATCAAGCCACAACTAAGTCCCAATGACTTATTCCAACAAAGATCAACTACACAAGTGAAATGCCAAGTCTAAGTGCCTTGTCTTTTGATATCAACCAAGAAGCAACCAAAGGGGCAACCAAAGGGCAACCGGAGTTACATGCCAACCGATGGCTTTTGGGGAAAAGATCTCAATCCACTCAACTTCTCCTCCTCCTCACCACATGGGTGGCTAGCCATGGGGAGATGCCACCTTGCCCGGCGCCTTTGTGGCTTTGCCACCTAAGGCCGGTGGCTATTTGGCCCTTCCACCCCCCTCTTGACATGTGGCTTGCTTCCCCTCCACATCTCCTCCTTCTCCTTGCCTATAAATACCAAGCTCCTTCTCCTTTGTAAATCATCCTCAATCCATCACACACCACAAGTCCATAGTCACTTGTTACTTATCTCTCTAGAGTTTGGGCACAATCCATGTAAACACACCAATTTTATATTGAAGCTCCAAGTTTGTTCTTGAGTACTCTTGTCGGTTCTTGAAGTACTCAAGCATTTCCTTTACTTTTCGTTGTTCTTGAGTTTACTCCTGTTGGTTCTTGAGTATTCTCCCCTTTACTTTCCTTGTCTTGATTCCCAAAAACCTTTACTTTCCTGTCTTTCAAAACCTTTACTTTACTAAGCACTTAGCTATGATATCCACCTCTATGGATATTCGTAGCTAAACCCTTCATTCGGTTGAAGGGGTGTGCGTGTATCATACAATGTTTTAGACCCTTCTCTTAGTGCCTCTTTGTGTTCAAAACTTGTTCTATGTGCCATATATTAGGTCAGAATGCTATTGGTTGAGTGGATGCTTGAAAGAGCAAAGCTCTTCCATGGGTTCGTGAACCTTCGTGGTTAAGTGGAGGCTCGAAAGGGCATAACTTAACTGTGGAGTTCAACCTCTTTAAAACACCATTTGGTTGATCGGAAATGATTGATCAAATGGATGTACATAAGCTAAGATACTTCGAAATGAGGAATTAGCCCAAATAGAACAAGTGTTCTAAACGATGTGGCAAGTCATGTGCTAGAAATAGCCTTGATACATCTTTGAACACTTAGTATGATCATTAGAGGTCGATGATAAACATATTTATGATACAAGGCCCCTAAAACCGAATCCTTTCCTTTAAATAAAACATCACCTGTCACTTTACTTTCAGTCCCATATCAACTGCTTACTTTCCGCAAGTCTTGTCCTTCAAGCATTTACTTTCAGCAAGTCTTGTCCTTCAAGCATTTACTTTCAGCAAGTCTTGTCCTTCAAGCACTTTACTTTTACGCACTTACTTTCAGCAAATCTTGTCCTTCAAGCACTTTACTTTTCAGTATTTACTTTCAGTCCCGTATTTACTTTCTTTACTTTCAGTCATTTACTTTTCAATACTAAAATCACAACCAACCCACGTTACTTTCAGTGCTAAAATCACAACCAACCCCCAACTGTCTTACTTTCCATTTTCGAAAGAACAACTATCCACTAATTCCCTTGGGTTCGACTCCTACTTACTGCTTTACTACCCAATAGTAGAGTAACGAGTAGCGGAGTTATAAATTTATTTTTGCACAGAGCCATCGCACATTAACGACGGTGTGGTGCGCTCCGTCAACGAACGGCGAGCGGCCGGGTACTGCTGGTGAATCGGTGAGAGGCGACGGAGGGGGTGAGGGAAAGTGAGTTTGTGAAATTAGGGTTTTCTGATTTGAGATTGGAATTTGAAGAGGAAGACCAGCCCGTGACAGCCGTGACACCCGAGCCTGTCACGGGTGTCATGGACCCCCCGAAAATCTCTGCCTTTTTGCCCACCCGTGACAGCCATGAAAGTCCAATGTGTCACGGGTGTCACGGGCCTCCAAGAATTCCCTTCCTTTTGACCACTCGTGACAGCCGTGATAGTTCCTTGTGTCACGGGTGTCACGGCACCTCAAGAAATTTTTGCCGAATTACCCTGCCGTGACAGTCGTGACAGTGCCTTGTGTCACGGGTGTCACGACACCTTGAAATCCCAGCGTTGTTTGGTCGGTCCAGAAACTTGATTGTTGTTCACTCCACACTTGGATTCCTGCAAGGTTCACACACAAATTGTACAATGCTAAATGCAAATAATTGAAACTTACAGCGCGGGTTACTCCCCGAAGAGACCAAGTTTAACGTCTTGGTGAGACATAGCTAGGGAGGTAGGACTAGGAGCCTTCTCAGGAAGTCCCTTGCTGAGATCCCTTCCCGAGAAGTAAATTATCGTCAATGCCTTCGGGAGGTGCAACATGCTTTAGAACGTGGTAGTGCTTGAGGCGTTGCCCGTTGACTACAATAGATTTTCCTCCCTCAATGCTCAGTTCCACATGCCCATCAGGATATGCTCGTTCCACTGTGTATGGGCCGCTCCACTTGGTACGCAACTTTCCAGGAAATAATCTAAGGCGGGAGTTGTAGAGAAGAACTCGCTCGCCTTCATTGAACTCCCTGCGTACTATTCGCTTGTCGTGCCATTTCTTTGTCCTCTCCTTGTTGATACGAGCGTTCTCGTAGGAGTCTAATCTGATTTCATCGAGCTCGTGGAGTTGCAGTAATATCTTTTCCCCATCTGCTTTCATATCCATGTTCAGCTCTCTAATAGCCCATAGAGCCTTGTACTCGAGTTCGACTGGTAAGTGGCAGGTTTTTCCCTAGACAAGTCTGAACGGACTCATTCCGATAGGTGTTTTGTATGCAGTCCTATATGCCCATAGAGCGTCATCTAGCTTGGATGCCCAGTCCTTTCTGTGGCTCGAGACTGTCTTTCCGAGGATGCTCTTGATCTCTCTATTAGAGATTTCCACTTGCCCACTGGTCTGAGGGTGATAAGGAGTGCCAATTTTGTGATAAACCCCATATTTCTTCAGCAACGTCTCGAAGTTTCTTTCTTTGAAATGGGAGCCTCCATCATTGATAACTGTTCAGGGCACTCCAAACCGAGGGAAGATGACCTTCTGAAACATTTTGATAACTACCTTGGCGTCGCAAGTAGGAGTAGCCACTGCTTCAACCCACTTGGAAACATAGTCGACTGCTACCAAGATATACTGATTTCCATAAGAAGGTGGGAATGGTCCCATGAAGTCAATCCCCCATACATCGAAGAGGTCCACTAGGAGAATACTCTGGCACTAATCACATGCTTTGACGAAAGAAACCGGACTGTAATCACATGCTGCTTTGACATGGGATTGACTTCTGGGGCATCTCCTGCTGCTTTGAAATATTTCCAGTCCTCTGGCACTAATCACATGCTTTGACGAATTCGTGTGCATCCTTAAACAGCGAGGGCCAAAAGAAACCGGACTGTAAAACCTTTGTAACAGTCTTCGAGCCAGCCCCGTGTCCACCGTATTGCGATGAGTGGCAGCGTTCCAGGATCCATTTGATCTTGTCCTCGTCGACACAAGTCTTGTAGAGACCGTCAGCACATAATCTATATAGGAAAGGGTCATCCCAGAAGTACCTTTTCATGTCGGAAAGAAATTTCTTCTTCTGGTTGTGTGAGAGGTCGGGAGGGAGGATTCCACAGGCCAAGAAATTAACAAAATCTGCGTACCACGGGACGTTATCCACATCAATGCGCTTGAGCTGTTCTCCTGCAAGAGAATCATTCATCTGGAGTTTGTCCTCTTCGCGGTCGAGCTCTCCTGGCTCGAGGCGTGACAAGTGGTCGGCCACCAGATTCTCTGCTCCCTTTTTGTCTCTAATTTTGATGTCAAATTCTTGGAGGAGGAGGACCCATCGGATTAGACGAGGCTTTGAGTCCTTCTTGGACAGCAGATATTTGATCGCAGCATGGTTGGTGTATACTATGGTCTTCAAACCTATTAGATACAGCCTGAACTTCTCAAAAGCGTAGACAATGGCCAGCATTTATTTCTTAGTCATAGTGTAATTTGCTGCTGCTCCGGTGAGGACCTTGCTGGCGTAGTAAACCACGTGAAGCTTCTTATCGATTCGCTACCCCAAAACTGCTCCTACTGCAAAGTCACTTGCATCACACATTAGTTCAAATGGCAGCTCCAAATCTGGAGGCTGCACTATCGAAGCAGAAGTAAGAGCAGTTTTCAGATTGTGGAAAGTGTTAAAACATGAATTGTTAAAGTTAAACTCAGCTTCCAGACAAAGTAAATCAGTGAGTGGCTTAGCTATCTTCGAGAAGTTCTTTATGAAGCGCCTATAAAATCCAGCATGCCTGAGATAACTCCTGATCCCTTTCACATCTTTTGGTGGGGCAGTTTTTCAATCACCTCCACCTTCGCGCGATCGACCTCAATGCCTCGGTTAGAGACCATGTGTCCCAGCACAATACCTTCCTGCACCATAAAGTGACACTTCTCCCAGTTCAATACCAGGTTAGTGTCAACGCAACGACGAAGAACATCAGTGAGGTTAGAGAGCCATGCATCAAACGAAGAGCCATACACCGAAAAATCATCCATGAATACTTCCATGGTGTGCTCTAAAAAATCAGAAAAGATAACCATCATGCAACGCTGAAACGTGGCTGGTACATTACAAAGACCGAAGGGCATGCGTCTATAAGCAAATGTGCCAAAGGGGCAAGTAAAAGTGGTCTTCTCCTGGTCCTCGGGGTGTATAGGGATCTGAAAGAATCCACTATAAACGTCGAGGTAGTAGAAAAACTTATGCTTTGCAAGACGCTCTAACATCTGATCAATAAAAGGCAAAGAAACTGATCCTTAAGAGTAGCCTTATTCAACTTCCTGTAATCAATGCACATACGCCAACCAGTCATGCTCATTTCGTACAACAGTCAAACCTCCCTTCTTAGGGACAACATGCACAGGACTAACCCACTTACTATCAGCAACAGAATAAATAATGCCGGCATCCAGTAATTTCAGAATCTCTTTCTTAACGACATCATTCAGCTTAGGATTTAAACATCTCAAAGCATCTCTACTGGGTCTAGCATCGCCCTCTAGGTTGATTTTATGCATGCACAAATCTGGGCTAATTCCCTTGAGATCGTCTATCGAGTAACCTAGGGCTGGTGTATGTTTGCGCAGGACCTCTAGCAATTTTTGGGTTTCTATATCAGTCAAGGATGCATTCACAATCACCATGTAGGTTGAGTTAGGGCCCAGAAATTCATACCTGAGACTTGTAGGTAGAGGTTTCAGCTCCACCTTGCAAGGTTCCTTACCTGATTCGGCGTTCTGTTCAGCTTCAGCTGCAGCTGCTCTCTCTATGCTCAACGCGTATACATCCATCGGTATTGGGCAACCTGGTGTAACCCTATAAGACTCTATAGAAGTCAGTGAAATAGGCTGATCGACATCAGCAGAGTCTAATACATCGCAGTCAGCTAAAAGGCTAGGAGTCTTGCACATGTCAGGTAAGTAAAAGATGACTCGCTCATTGCCCACTTGCAAAGCAATACACCCTCTATCCATATCAATAACAACTTTAGCCGTATAAAGGAAAGGTCTACCAAGGATAAATGGAATGTCTATGTCCTCTGAAATCTAAAGCACAATAAAATCAGCAGGTATGTAAATATTCTTAACCTTAACGGGTACGTCTTTTAGAATCCCTTTCGGGAGTCTACAAGAACGATCCACAAGGCGAATAGAGATTTTAGTAGGACAGAGATCACCCAAATTCAGTTTAGAATACAAAGAATAAGGCATTATAGACACACTAGCACCTAAATCACATAAAGCACGACGAATAGTAAGATCGCCAATATCACAAGGGATAGAAAAACTCCCTGAATCCCTAAGCTTAGGCGGCATGGGCTAGTGCATGGCAGCGTTGCACTCCTCACTCAGAGCCACCGTCTTGGTTCCGTCCATCTTCCGTTTCCCAGTCAAAATCTCCTTCATGAATTTCGCATAGGTGGGGATCTGGGTGATTGCATCAGTGAAGGGCATTGTGATGTAAAGAGTACAAATTTTATCCACAAACTGCATGAACTCTTTATCTCTTCTTGCACCCTTGAGCCGCTGAGGGAATGGAACTGGCGGTCTGTATGGAGCTGGCTCCACTGTTTGTGCAGAAATTTTAGCTCAGCTTTCGGCCTCTCTCGGTGTTTCCTCATCGGTTGGTGCAGAATCGGTTGCTGATTTTGTGGCTGGGGATCGAGTGGTTGGAGCTGGTAGCATCTCAAGCTGTTTGCCACCTCGGAGCGTGATGGCATTCATGAATTCCCTGTGATTCATATCTGGTTTCGATGGGAGTTTTCCCTGCTCTCTAGTTGCTGAGTCTGCCTGTTGAGCAACCTGATTTTCCAGCATCCTGTTCTGAACGGCTAGCTGTTTGTTTTGTGCGCTGACTTGCTCAAGTGTCTGCTCGAGTGCTTTCACTCGCCTATCTTGCTCTTGAGCACGCCTTTCTTGCTCTGCCATGAAATTAGCCATCATGGACTCCATGCTAGATGAGCTGCCAGATTCCTGTTGCTTGGGCTGTTGCGACTAGTAGGTAAAGCTCCCTGAATTCTGATTGTGCTGCCCTTGCGGCTGATTGTTGTACTGAGGCCTCGGCTGGTAGGAGTTGTTATTCTGCGTCTGTTGAGCTTGATTGTTGTATTGGCTTCGTGGTTGATACGGTGCATTCCCTTGCTGCTGTTTGTACGGGAAACTAGGGGGCGCTGGATTCTGAGGCTTGTAAGATAGGTTAGGATTATTCCTGTTCGGATTGTCCCACCTGTTCATGGGTGGTCCATAGCCGGGACCAGCCCCTTGGTTATTCTGCCCGACGTAGTTTGCATCCTGCAGGTTTCCGTTGTCATCATCTTGTCCCATTACCGGACATCCATCTGCATAGTGAGAGGGATAGCCACTTATCTGACAATAGATGCCAACATGAGCAACAACCGATGGTTTCATAGCTAATTCTGCCTTCAAGCTCTTTATTTCGGTTGCGAGCATCTTCACAGTATTTGTCAACTCAGCGATGTCGCTTTTGCCTTTGGCTTGGCAGAGGTCTTGCACACCTTTTCTATCTTTAGGATTTCCTCGGTCGCTTGTCTAGAGATGGTAATCTTGGGCCGCCTTTTCCACAATAGCATAAGTGTCTTCCAGAGGGACTCTAGTGAGGCTGCGACCAGCAGTTTGATTTATGAGAGTGCGCATTCGCTGGTCGATCCCCTGATAGAACGTGTCCATGATCTGCCACAGCTCTAGATTGTGGTGGGGGCACATTCTCGTTAGCTCCTTGTATCTTTCCCAAGCGTCGTACAGAGTCTCACCATCTATAGAACGGAACGAGATGATCTTGCTTCTGAAGTGAGCTGTCTTAGATGGTGGGAAGTACTGTTGGAGGAGAGCTTCGGCCAACTTATCCTAGGTAGTAAAAGTACCCTCAGCATGGCTGTCCCGCCATCTACTAGCCTTGTCGGATAATGAGAATGGAAATAGCCTGAGGTAGTAGGACTCTGAAGGGACACCATTCGTCTTCACTGTGTTGCACGACTGGACGAACCACTTAAGGTGTTGGTGAGGGTCCTCATTAATCCGTCCTGAGAATTGGTTGTTTTGCACCATCTGGATGAGTCCAGTTTTGAGCTCCCAGGTATTGTTATCTATTCCGGGTGGTGCAATGGCAGACTGAAATCCTGAGACGCGCGGAGCAGTGTAGTCTCCGAGAGTCCTGTGCACTGGTTATTGCACGGGACGCCGCTGGTTATCTCTGACCACCTCATTCAATGCTCGATTCTGAGTCTGAGGCATTGCTGCAAAATTGCGGTTCAGTGCTCGTAGCTGCCGAGCTTCGTTCGGGGCCTGATGATTATTTCTTCGTCGGTCCGGTGTGTCCTCTTCTGAAATCTGGATTTGCTTCTTCTATCGGGGCCCTTTTCTTGGCATGAACTAGCGGGTACCTGCAAGAGTCAAATAGCCCCGTGAGTGAAGAAATAAAAACAGAAAAATCAGATAACACACGAGGTGGAATAGTCTAAACTACACGTTAATTCTAATATCACACTAAACGCTGCTCCCCGGCAACAACGCCATTTTGATAAGCATATTTTTAACCCTTTATAGTTGTCAAATTATGAGTTTTAGGGGTCAAATTGCAGTCAATCAATATTTATAAACCTTGGTAAGCCAAGGGTCGATCCAAGGAATAGGTGTATGAGTACTAGCAAACAGTGTGACCTATTTAGCTATTCCGATTAAACTTTGTAAAAAGGTTTGATTGCCACAAAAAACAACAGAAATTAAATAACAGAAAATTAAATGGTTTGTACTTATCAGAGAAAGAATTCCAGAATCCATACTTCACCCGTGCCAACCCCATTAATCATGCAATCATGTCACGTAAATTACTCATGCTATCGAATATGTAATTAAACCAAAATAACACTAGACAAGCCGCCCATCCACGGATCATTGTCTAGATTAATCTCAATCGTTGAACGCCGCCCATCCACGGATTATCAAAGATCTCGATTGTTAAAGTAAAGGTTTTTCCTATTAATTCATGTACTACCATTGTAGCAACATGACCTAACATCAATTTCATGTTATCCGATTAATACCTAGGACCCATCCATCTTTCGTTAATTAACCTAAATACGTTCTAGCATGTAAACATACCCTTTGATGTAAATACTTGCATAGAATGATAAAATTAAGCACACAATGAAATTGAATATTCGAATCGCATAAAGAAAAACGTTAATTGATCACATGAGAGTTGGGTACATAGCACGGGATCCGTAGGATCCCGGAATAAGAAGACTACTCACTACTCATGGTAGGATAACCAAAAGTAGTGTTGATAAAGAGATAAAGGACGAGGAAACCGTAATGACGCGGGTGCTCGTTGAATCTCTCATGGTGAACTCTGTCTTCTCTCCCAAGTTAGGGTTATTCTTCTCCAAATTAGCACACTTGTTTAATCTAGTCGTGTTTCCTTTTATAGTTCGTCTAGAAAGGGCCAAAAACCCAAAAAATGATTTTCGGAAATAAGCTGAAGATTTGACTCCCGACAATGCCGTGACACCCGTGACACCCGTGATTGTTAATAAGTCACGGCCTGTCACGTCTTGAGCTGAATCTCTCGGGGAAACAATGGTGCCGTTACACTCGTGACAGGTGAGTGTGTCATAGTTGTCACGGGCTGAGCTGAAATCTCAGGGGAAAAGAGGTGCCGTGACACCCGTGACTGTCTGATATGTGACGGCTATCACGGGCTGTTGCTGGTGTAGAACCCTTTTTGGCCTTTTTCGATCAATCTTTTCGTTCTTTCCGTATCTTAAGCCTAAGGAGCGACGATATGCGTTATTGTCCTGAAACACTAGAGAAAGACATCAAATCTGGACAATTTGTCCGTGGAACAAGCGCTATCCTTCACTGAATGTAGTGAATAATTAGTCGAAATATCGACTGATCACATACACACCCAACACCTTGTTACCCTACGTACGCAATGGGTTTTTCCACTGCCTTAAAAGAAAGGTATTTTTCAAAATGGAATAAGGGTATCAGTCTTGATCGAGCAACTGGAAAGCTTTATGGCAATATCGTAATTGGCCATATAAGCCCAATAATATTGGGCACAAAAGATATAGGAAAAGACACAGCTCATACTTATGAGAAGTTGGGAGAATCTTCCAAGGCTAAAAATTGAAATGTGAGAGGTCCCATATCTCTAGTGGCTTTCACATAATGAAAGGTCCCTTCCTTCTAGCGGCTTTCAAAAATAGCCAAAGAAAAAGATCAACTGAAGACAAAAGACAAAAGGTGAAAGGTCCCAGTTCTCTAGTGGCTTTCACACGTCGTTGATTTGTAAGGCAAATACGTGCCGACATGGAGAATCTCCACTATTTATAAATAGTTAAGTTTGTTAGTTTGGGTCCCATAGGTTTTGGACCATTTCCCTTTTCCTCTGCTATAAATTAGCATGTAAGGTTGAAGGAAAGAAAGCAAGACTTATAACCCCTTCTAAACAATAAGTCTCTACTCCTTCTCTTTAAGTTTGTAAGATATTTTGAAGTTTCAATAAATGTTTTGAGAGTCATCTAAAGCAACAACATTTGTAAGTTTATATATATATATATATATGTAATGAATAAAAACTCAGAAGAAGATCAGGCCGATGCAAAGATTGGCCAGAACTTCAAGGTTCGTTCAGTTTCTTGACAGGCCTCCCTACAAAGCGAGTCCGGATACTCTATCCGAGCACATTTTCATATCGTAAGGAGTGATCGGGCAAGACTGTAATCATGGTAGTTTGCTCTAATCCTCGTCATGTGGTGGTCTTACTCGTCTGTAATGATCTTAGAGTCTTGTGTGTTTAGTTTTTATTTTTATTTTCCGTTGTGTGTTTGTAATGATAAATCGATGTCAGAATGCATAACTAATCATATTGTTGTAAAGATCTGAGTTCGAGAATAACGGACTGGTCTGGGATTAGTACAGTGACAGCATCACAAATACTACAAGGTTTGTAAAGTTCATTAACGGGCCTACTGGCATAACTAGTTCTCCACGTCTTTCAGCACGGACCCATGGGTCACGTACCCATAATGTTGGGAAGTGTAAGTCCCGCTTAAGCCAGAGTTGGCGTTAGGGCAGTGTTCTGATTAAGCGTTATGGGTTGACAGTGGATTGTTGGCTGATGAGAACTTGCAGTTGTGTAGTAAGTGGTGACCGTTAGAACTGACTGTAATCAGAGCTGGAATTTGATCCAGAGTCTAACCCTTAGCAAATACGGTGATGAAGTCGCCAGTGACTATACCGTAGAACGGTGTAACCGGTTCTCTTTCTTTGGTATCCGAGCCGCGGTTGAATATTATATGTATTTTGTACTAGATTTATCACATATCTTCTTTATAAGGAATCTTTTCAGAACCAAAAAATGGTTAAGAATAAATTGAAAGAAGAAAATGATCTTCCGACAAATCTAGAAGCACTTAATAAGTGGACAATCCCTAGAATTGAACCCATTTTAATTTATAAACTAGTTACTTTTGAGAAAATTGGTCTCAAACAGGTTGTTAAGACAATTGAAGAAACCATTCCGCTGAATTCTGACTAATTGACGATTAGATTGCTTGAAGAAAGTGATTTACTTTTATACAAGCACTCTTATAAGTTTATACATATTGATTTAGTGCAAATTGCTTTTAAACCATTAACCCTTGAAGGTTTACCAGAGAACTTCATAGCAGCTTGATGGAGCGTATTTATACGACTCATCGAAACAGTTAAACCCACCAAATTAAACACTTTGTCTTATCAAATATTACTTGTTAGTTCCACTTTTGTTCTACAGGCTATTTTGAGGTTTAGAGAGGAAACACGCTTAAAAAAGGAGATTTAAGCCAAAATCATCACAAGACCATTCCATGCGAGCGCATGACCCGAGAAGCGCAGGACCAGGCCCCCAATCGAGCCACCAAGATCCAAAACCAAGTTGCTCGAGCAAAACAACGAATCTGGAAAATCTAGCTCGACCAAAGTGTTTCAAATGCCAAATGACTCGGACAATATCACTTCTCAAACAAAAGGCCCGAGGGAATTCAACAAAGGCCCGAGCAAATGCAACCAGTACCGAGAAAAGCCAGGTCGCGCCCGAGTCACGCCCGAGGCCGCGCCCAGGTCACGCCCGAGCCACGCCCAGGCCGCGCCTAGGTCACGCCCGAGCCGCGCCCAGGTCACGCCCAGGTCACGCCCGAGTCACGCCCAGGTCACACCCGAGGCCTGCGCCCACACTGAACTTCAAATCAGGCCATGACCAGGTTCCAGCCATATTCCGGCGAATCCATTTCGACCATTAGTCTTAAAATCACTTGGCCATTCCAAATCAACTATTCAAGAGCAAAGACCTCCGGTCAAGAATTCCGGCCAAGCTCCGGCCGAACTCCAGCGAGCCTCCGGTTGAGCTCCGATCAAGGGCATCCATGGACCAATCATGCTCCGGCCAAACTCCGGTGAAGAGCAACCAAATATCTTAAAGATACAATATTCCCGGTTGGTTTCTAACTAGTTTAGTCGGTAGATCTTTTAGGATGAAACTATCCTTGTAACCAATAACCAAGCCTCAACCAAGCTCAACTAAGTCAAGTGGTTGCCCTTTGAAGCCCTAGCCGCCCATGTGATCTCCATGTGCCACCCTTTGGCTCATCCAAACTCCAACCGAAGAGCAACTAAGTCCAAACCAGAGTTGGGGAGGAACTAGAGGCATTGGGAGAGAACTAAAGCCAAGTGGGGAGCAAAATATCTCCCCATAAACCGCCACTCCATGGCTATAAAAGGAGGTGCACCCCTCCTTGAATTATCATCCCTCATCCATCCCAAAATCTCTCTTATGTACTCTTGTTTGTTCTTGAAGTACATCTCTCTAGTTTGAATACTCCTGTTTGTTCTTGAGTATTCTAGCTTGAATACTCCTGTTTGTTCTTGAGTATTCCTGTTTGTTCATAAGTACTCCTGTTTGTTCTTGAGTTACTTTTTCCAAACCCTTTACTTTTCCTGTACTTAGCTATGGTATTCACCTCAATGAATATTCGTAGCTAAACTCTTCATTCGGTTGAAGGGTGTATTTATATCATAAACCGTTCTAGACTCTTTGCTTAATGCTACTTAGTGTTCTAACTAGTTCTTTGTGCCTTTTATTCGGGTAGAACATAACAAGGCTAAGTGGATGCATCGAAAGGGCAAATCTTAGTCGGGTAGTTCGATCCGGATTAGACTGCAAAACCAAGTGGATGCATCAAAAGGGCAAAACTTGGTAGCGTAGTCTAATCCATCTTTAAAACCACTTGGTTGATCGGAAATGACTGATCAAGTGGATGCACTTAGGCTAAGATACTTCGAAAGGAGGAATTAGCCTAGCTAGAACTGGTAAGCTATGTCTTGAAAAGGACTAGGCGGTGTGGCAAGTCGAGTGCTAGAAATGGCCTTGATACATCTTGAACACTTAGTATGATCATTAGAAGTCGATGATGAACGAAGATATGATATAAAACCCCTAAAACCGAATGCTTTCCGTTGATTAAAACACCACCTATCACTTTACTTTCAGTCTCACTATCAACTGTTTACTTTCAGAACATTTACTTTTACGCACTTACATTCAGCAAGCCTTGTCCTTCAAGCACTTTACTTTTACGTACTTACTTTCAGCAAGCCTTGTCTTTCAAGCACTTTACTTTTACGCACTTACTTTCAGCAAGCCTTGTCCTTCAAGTTCTTTACTTTTACGTACTTACTTTCAGCAAGCCTTGTCCTTCAAGCAATTTACTTTTACGCACTTACTTTCAGTATTTACTTTTTATCATTTACTTTCAGTACTAAAACCACAATCAACCCCAACTGTATTTATTTTTGTGACATTTCCACGGAGAACTACTATCCCCTAATTCCCTTGGGTTCGACCCCTAGTTACCGCTTTACTAATCCAATAGTGAAGTCACAAGTAGTGGACTTATAAATTATTTTTGTACACATTGCCTCGCGACAAGGCAGTGCTGTCAAAATTGGCGCCGTTGCCGGGGAATTAGTTAACAATCGGATTAGTAGTTCTATTTCTTTTCATTTATCCCACCATGTCTTCGTGGATGACTTGACATCTTCCCCAGTTTGGAGGTACAGTTGGAGAGGATCCCGTGTTACATTGCCAACATTTTAGCGCCATTTGCAGACACGGGAAACTTGAAAATATAACGTTAGAAGAGTTTAAGATGCAATGCTTTAAACTTACTCTAACTGACTTTGCTGCAGTTTGGTATTACTCTTCAACTGCAAGTTGTGCAGGATATTATGAGGACCTCTGTGCCCAATTCCTGAAAGAATTCTCCCCGCCATCCGTACGACATGACACCCGCGAGAAGATCATCTGCCTTCAACAATCCCGGGAAGAGACTTTGGATGAGTACTATACGTACTTTTGAAATTATGTCCCCTGTTCAAGCTTGTGTCCAAGGTAGTGTTGCGACAGACCTGGGACTCTTCGCACAACAGTTCAACACACAGAGGTTGAACTCTTATCACAACTGTTCAGCAAACAGATAAAGGCAGTAGAGACACACAGACTGATAACCCAGTTCGGCTCTGCCTACTCTGGGGGGTTTCCCACACCCGAAAAAGGGACAGCGAATCTTTATTACGAGTATAGGATTTCCACAGGGACTTACACTTACACCTTGTAATAGCTTAACCTCAATACTCCGTCTCTCAGATTTGCAACCGAGGTTCACCGCAATTCCCCTCGATCCCCTTCGTTCAGAACCTGTAGTCTGAACGTTCTCGACCTTCTCCAGAAGCTCGGATGCTTTCTCTCGAAAGCTTGTTCACCTTTGTTGTGTGCGGCAGTTGATACGCTTCAGACAGTCTGTGTTGCACTCTAACAGACTACACTTGCACCGGTGTATTCTCAATGAGAAAAACACAACCGGTCGTCGCTTTCTTCTTCTCCAATCAGCAGGATATGCTCGTGTATATTTGATCTTTTAAAGAGATGGGAATCAGGGTTGCCCTTGCATTGTATTTATATGCTCGAGCAAAATCCTAATTCGCACAAGATAGTCCCATCAAATATTTCGGAATTGATTCCTAAATATTTGATGTATATCTTTTATAAATCGATCGGAAGAGTATACGAAGACTTCTTTCCAAGTAAGTCGCGCCATCTTCAATGTAGATATTCATTCGAATATCTAATGCTCGAATAAGTCGTAGGCCGACTTCCACTTGTCGAAATCTTCGTTGCCAATATCTTCCGGAAAATATCCTCGTGTATATCCTCGCGTCTTGATCACGCTGTACAGGAGTACCAGGATATTGTTCAAACTCCCCCTGAACACCTGCTCGAACTGTCTAAGCTATGTTTTGCCAAATACATGCCACTTAAGGGAACATCAATCCCCCCCTTGGCATTTTGGCAAAACCAGATCTACTAGATAACTAAGTCTATCTAACTATCTAGACAGTAGACAACTTTGAGGGAAACAAGAATTGTCTCCTCCAAAATACTCCCCCTTTTTGCCACAAACTGGCAAGGGGTGCGATCCGAGTTCGAACAGACAATCAAAATGTGCCAGAACAAGCACTAAGAACGATAGTTTTAAACAAATAGTTCAGGGAGAAGGTTTGAAGAGGACCTTCAATCAGAAGCTTCTTCAATGGAATCATCTTCATAGGCAGTAGCTTCTGATTCATCATCACTGGGGAAGCTGAGAGCTCGAGCAAGCCTGTTGATTCGGCGGCGCTGTTCCTTGTCCGCAGCAATGATAACATGGAGGTCCTTCAGTAGTTTGCTCCTCTCATCCACGCCCATTCTGGCTCCCCCTCGACTGGATTCCCCAATTTCTTTACCTGGCGTGCTCCCCCCTTTCAGATCATTCACATGCCACCCTTTGTATAATTTGTGGTCCACTGTGAATTTGCTGGGGGCTTTAGTAAGAAGATCAGACGAGGCTGTCAAATCAGGGGCTTGATGAATAATCAGCTCATAAATCAGAGATGGAAAGCAGATCTGGTGCAGGGTTCTCATCGATGTAGCATGGTCAGCGATCTGTTTGAACATTATTCTGCCCAGGTTAAACTTCAGCTTGTTCCCTATCTGATAAATCAGTTGGGCCATGTCCTTGTTGACAGTAGAGCGATGAGTAGACGGCCTCCAGATAAACACTGCTATGAAAAACAGCATTGAATAGAATGTGGACAGATCCGCCGTATGCACAACTGACTCAAGCCTCCACTGAACAGAGCCTGCAGTGATGGTGGTTACTATCTTCTCGAGGCTGGATTCTTCTTCATCAACAGTTGGATCGTCCATGGAGAAGTATACATTGATCAGTTCTGGATCAATCTTGATCCTTCTTCCTCTTACATAGAAGACCCCATACTCAGCCTCTCCAATGACCCCAAACTTTGGAGGCAAGTTTGCCATGGCCTCACGCACCAGCTGTTCGTTGAATGGCTTGCATCTGTCTAACGTCCAGAATAGATCCGACTCTTTGAGCACCTCAATCACTTCTTTCCCTTTGTAACTCGATGCATCCAGTAGTCTCTCCGGTATGATTTTCCTCTTCTGCACACATCCCCATTTCAAAGCAGCTTCTTTGTTCACGAACCACACACCTTTCTTGACCTTACTGACTGGGACATCCTCAGATTCAGGGGCTGGGACTTCACATCTCCCAGCATCTTCAGAGATGGGAACTGCAGCAACGCGCTTTCTTTTCTTTGAAGAGCCAGCTCCCCCTGCACCACTGCTGACCTCAGCAACCTTCTGAGCTGGTTCCTTTGTAGACGTGGCAAAGGCAACCTTTTTCTTTTCCTTCCCCTTCGTTGTTGATGGACCAAAATTATACGAATCAAAAACACAGTAAAACCCACCAAATTAGACTGTTGGTCTATTTAACTTCTGCTTGTTAGTCCCGATTTATTTCTACAGGGTATTTTGGCACTTAGAGAGAAAACATGCTAAGGAGAGGATTTTACGCTGAAAAGATGATAAGAGTTAATCCAAGGTCAAGATCAGACGCTGAACAAAGAAATATCAAGATCCTGACGTTAAATTACTCAAATCAAATCCAACCGAGGAACAATCAAAGTCAGACCGGAGCAGAATTGGACTGATAGTTTTGTGAAAACTGTACAAAACTCACAAAACTCCCTCATTTCCTCAAGTGACCGGCGGTTTTTGGTGTTTGGATGACTCATGGGTGGCCAAAGCATCTCCCTTCTCCTCCATGACCGGTGGCTATTGGGAGGAGGTGAGCTTGAGGAGAAAACCTCCCCATTTTGTTACCTCCAACCGGCGGCTAAATGAGCAACCATGAGAAGTTGCCATGTGTTGGCTTCTCCTCCACAAGCTCCTCTCCATCTCCTCCACCCTTGGATGCACCACCACATGCCACCATCTTGGCCCTCCATCCTCCTCCCCTTTAGCTATAAATAGAGGCTCACCCATCCTCATTTCATCATCACAAAATTGTAAAACACTTCTCTCTCTAAGTTTGTTACTTTGTAAGTTTGGTTTGGTTTTGGAAATAATACTCCTGTTTGTTCTTGAGTATTATACGCTTTGAAATTATAATACTCCTGTCGGTTCTTGAGTATTATAATACTGTAGAGAATACTCCTGTTGGTTCTTGAGTATTCAGTAGGAAATTGGGAATACTCCTGTTGGTTCTTGAGTATTCCACCCCTTTCCCTCTTACTGTTTTCAAAAACCCCCGAGTATTTAGTTACGATGTCCTTTTCCATGGATATTTTGTAGCTAAACTCCTCATTCGGTCGAAGGTATTTTCTTGTATTATATAATGTTTTAATTTCTTTTAGTTTCATTTCTCTGTATTCAAAACTTGTTCTATGTGCCATTTATAGTCAGAGTTTCCAAGGTTGAGTGGAAGCTGTAACAAGCAAAGCTCTTCCGTGGGAATTCGTGATCATACTCGGTAAGTGGAAGCTATAACAAGCAAAACTTATCGAGGAGTTCGGCTTATCTTAAAAAACCATTTGGAAACTGGACCAAAGAATTCAAATGGATGCACAAAAGGCTAAGATACTTCGAAAGGAGGAATTAGTCTGAAGTAGAACAAGTGTTGCTTTAAACGATGTTGCAAGTCTTGCGCTACGAAAAGGCCTCGATTCATCTTTGAATACTTAGAAAGGTTACTAACAGTTATTAATAAACATGTTATAATACAAGGTACCTGAAACCAAATACTTTCCCTTGAATTACAAAAACCCCCCTGTACTTACTTTTATAAACTGCTCGATCAACTACAACCATCAACCACTCATCTACCGGAGGAATCGCAATCACGCATCACCCACTGTAAGTCTTCTTCCCTTAACTCTTTTACTTTCAGTCATTTAATTTCTGTATTTATTTTCTGTAATTTACTTTTCCGCACTCAAAACCAAAAAAACCAAAAACAGTAACTTAGTTAATCGCGCTAAAATCTCAATCAACCTAAAACACGCTCCCTCGCTGTACAAATCCCCTAAAGAACAATTATCCCTCTAATTCCCTTGGGTTCGACCCCTACTTACCACTTACTACCCAGTAGTGTAGTCGCGAGTAGCGGAAAATATAAATTTATTTGTACAGAGAACATTGCACCTTAACGACAGTGCAGTGGGCTCCGTCAAATTGGCGCCGTTGCCGGGGAATTAGCCATCGGATAAGTTGTTCTTTCCCTCCCATGTCCTCATGACGCAACCCCCTTCATATGCATGGACAACACGACATCTGCCACTGTTCGGAGGTATGGATGGAGAAGACCCAGTACAACACTGCCGAAACTTTCACCACGTCTGCCACCTCATTAAACCTGCAAATGAAATGTTAGAGGAATTTAAGCTTAAATGCTTCAAATTCTCTCTAACTGATTTCGCAACGATCTGGTATTACACGTCAACCGCTAGCTGTGCAGCACATTTTGTGGACCTCTGCGTTCCATTTCTGAAAGAATTCTCCCCTCCATCCTTACGACAAAAAACCCGTGAGAAGATCATGTGCCTGTAACAATCCCGGGATGAGACTTTGGACGAATACTACACGAGCTTTCACACCATCGTCTCAAACTGCCCGCACCATGGATTCACGAAGAAAATTCTGCTTCAAAAATTTCTTCGTGGGATGAAGGCCGCTGATCTAGCAAGGATTAACGAGGCAATGAGGAGATCAGCTAGGAACTATTCCCTAGCAGACATGTGGTACCTCATAAATGACCTGGCTGCAGCCACAAAACGAATACCCGAGGCTGACGGAGAAATGCAGACAGAAAGAGAAGAGACTCCCGAGCCATCAGAAGAAACTCCCGAGCCATCAGAAGACTGGGATATAGAAAGTGTCGGGAGTAACGAGGAAGTGTCAGCAATGGAAGAAGTCCAGAATACCACCGACATGCTGCCAATACCACACCCAGCTATCATCAACCAAGCAGCCGAAACCATCTATGACCAGTTCCTCACAAATAGACACGACGAGGCAGAACCGAGCCTTAAGATGCAAGCTTCCCGACTGTTCCCCTCGATCAATAGACAAATCGCTGAAAACTATGTGATCAATGAAGAGGTTGAAAGAAGGATGGGAAAATGGCCTGAGCAAAACGACTTCTCGATGGAGCATGCTTTCGCCATGACTGGACAAGGCAGCCCTGAACACCAGAAAACCCAGTTCAAGAGGCTAGTGGTCAAAGGTCCCTCACCTTCTCAAAGACGTTGGAAGGAGACATCACCAGAACAACGGGAACTGGACCCAAGCCCATCATCTCGCAAGAAATCGGGAAAGGCAAGGCAAAAGTCAACACAGGAACAGTGGCAAAATTCCACCTAAGCCACCCATGGGATCCCAACCAGTGATCCAGGAATAAGGTACTGTCGAGCCAACGACGTTAAACAAGTGCACTGGTCGGGAGGTAACCCGACACTATCTTACTTTCTGCACTTTAAATTTCTGTCTTTTTATTTTCTGTCTTTTAGCTTTCATCAATAAGTCGCTCTCACCCACTTGGTGCATAGAATGATTTGACTATTTAGGAATTGGTTTTTGGAGCACGATCGGATCAGCCAGGCAGCTTCCGTGAACTACCGGGCCTGCGCTGAGAGTTCAAGGCCCCAGCCAAACTCCTTCGATTATCCAGCCTCAGGCCATTCGACACAATAAGGGAGTTCTGATCTTACCTTTCCTTAAGTCATTTCCTTCTTGTATAACATCTGCTTGCATGGCTTTTGAACTAAGTAGTGCTGAAAGGCATGACTTCGTTCAAAAGTGTGGGGTGAGATCCGCATGTGTACATAAATAAAAAACATTTTTCTTTTTTAGTGTATCTTTTTGAAAATATGAACTTAAGAATGTGAAAAAGATAGACCGAAATTCATGCATTTACCTTGTGAAAATTCAACTGTCTAGAAACTTAGAACGTAACTTCTCATTTGTCTCTTTGTGCTGAGATAAACTAGGGATGTGGAGTTGATAGAAATGCCCTAGAGAGGCTTGGCAAGCAATCGAAGGATCGAATCAAACTATATGGTTTTCGAAGTCAGTGGAGGCTGCACTTCGGGTTTCAGTGAAGATTGAAGTCATCTCCGCCATGCAGTGTTTATGCAAGAAAGAAAAGGCGAGGACGGGAATCAGACCGTCCTCTCTCTAGTCAAAGTAGCCGAGAAAATAGATGAGCGACCCTCATCTTGACCCGCGTGAAACAACAACGATGAGAGGAGCGGGGAGGTATTTCCATAGGCTTGCGGGCGATGATTGGACCTCCCAAAAAGGCTTGAGAAAATGGACTAGCAAGTCACAAAGACGCAAAAAGCTCGAAGAAGCAAATCAAGAGGCCAAAGGCCCAAAATTGTGAAGGTTTTAACCGAACAAAAAGTGAAGTACTCAAAGAGTCAAATCTAAGGCCAAAGGCCGATTCACTACAAAAAGCAGTCCCTCGCCAAAAGAAAATCAAAGTACTCAAACCAGTGAAACCCGAACCGAATCACGTGCTAGAGAAAGCTACAAGGAAACCATATAGTGAGAGACGATCCCGAGGTTGCAGTCCAGGAGCCTAAAAAGGGCTATCTCCCAAAACATCCAGAATAATTTGCATCTCGGCACGGAGGTACAAGTATCAAGTTACTTCTATTTATTTATACAGTTGAATTTGGTAATAAGTAAGTAATGCATGAATTAGGATAAATCGAGTCCCACAGTCTAATTTTCATATTTTAAAACCAAACTTAGTGCCACCCTTTAATAGCATTGTTCGGGACGAACAACTAAAAGTGTGGGGTGATCTGATGGACCAAAATTATACGAATCAAAAACACAGTAAAACCCACCAAATTAGACTGTTGGTCTATTTAACTTCTGCTTGTTAGTCCCGATTTATTTCTACAGGGTATTTTGGCACTTAGAGAGAAAACACGCTAAGGAGAGGATTTTACGCTGAAAAGATGATAAGAGTTAATCCAAGGTCAAGATCAGACGCTGAACGAAGAAATATCAAGATCCTGACGTTAAATTACTCAAATCAAATCCAACCGAGGAACAATCAAAGTCAGACCGTAGAAAAATTGGACTGATAGTTTTGTGAAAACTGTACAAAACTCACAAAACTCCCTCATTTCCTCAAGTGACCGGCGGGTTTTAGTGTTTGGATGACTCATGGGTGGCCAAAGCACCTCCCTTCCCCTCCATTACTGGTGGCTATTGGGAGGAGGTGAGCTTGAGGAGAAAACCTCCCCATTTTGTTACCTTCAACCGGCAGCTAAATGAGCAACCATGAGAAGTTGCCATGTGTTGGCTTCTCCTCCACAAGCTCCTCCCCATCTCCTCCACCCTTGGATGCGTCACCACATGCCACCATCTTGGCCCTCCATCCTCCTCCCCTTTAGCTATAAATAGAGGCTCACCCATCCTCATTTCATCATCACAAAATTGTAAAACACTTCTCTCTCTAAGTTTGTTACTTTGTAAGTTTGGTTTGGTTTTGGAAATAATACTCCTGTTTGTTCTTGACTATTATACGCTTTGAAATTATAATACTCCTGTCGGTTCTTGAGTATTATAATACTGTAGAGAATACTCCTGTTGGTTCTTGAGTATTCAGTAGGAAATTGGGAATACTCCTGTTGGTTCTTGAGTAGAACACCCCTTTCCCTCTTACTGTTTTCAAAAACCCTAGAGTATTTAGTTACGATGTCCTTTTCCATGGATATTCGTAGCTAAACTCCTCATTCGGTCGAAGGTATTTTCTTGTATTATATAATTTTTTAATTTCTTTGAGTTTCATTTCTCTGTATTCAAAACTTGTTCTATGTGCCATTTATAGTCAGAGTTTCCAAGGTTGAGTGGAAGCTGTAACAAGCAAAGCTCTTCCGTGGGAATTCGTGATCATACTCGGTAAGTGGAAGCTGTAACAAGCAAAACTTATCGAGGAGTTCGGCTTATCTTAAAAAACCATTTGGAAACTAGACCAAAGAATTCAAATGGATGCACAAAAGGCTAAGATACTTCGAAAGGAGGAATTAGTCTGAAGTAGAACAAGTGTTGCTTTAAACGATGTTGCAAGTCTTGCGCTACGAAAGGGCCTCGATTCATCTTTGAATACTTAGAAAGGTTACTAACAGTTATTAATAAACATGTTATAATACAAGGTACCTGAAACCGAATACTTTCCCTTGAATTACAAAAACCCCCCTGTACTTACTTTTATAAACTGCTCGATCAACTACAACCATCAACCACTCATCTACCGGAGAAATCGCAATCACGCATCACCCACTGTAAGTCTTCTTCCCTTAACTCTTTTACTTTTAGTCATTTAATTTATGTATTTATTTTCTGTAATTTACGTTTCCGCACTCTAAACCAAAAAAACCAAAAACAGTAGCTTAGTTAATCGCGCTAAAATCTCAATCAACCTAAAACACGCTCCCTCGCTGTACAAATCCCCTAAAGAACAATTATCCCTCTAATTCCCTTGGGTTCGACCCCTACTTACCACTTACTACCCAGTAGTGTAGTCGCGAGTAGCGGAAAATATAAATTTATTTGTACAGAGAACATTGCACCTTAACGACAGTGCAGTGGGCTCCGTCAGTTGTCCTCTTGAGCTTGACAAGGGGAACACTGTCTTGGTCATCTTCTGAAGGGGTAACACCTTCTGCTGCTGATGTAGGGGCATCCTTAAGAATGGATGGTTCATCCTCCTTCAAATAAATCCGACGACGATCATCTTGAACTGTCATTGTTTCTTCACTCGCTACTTTCTCTGGTACTGCTCCAGTCTTATCTTCAGTTTGAACACTCTGTTCCACTGTTGGAGCACTTGAGACCTTTCCAGTACCAGACTCTTCTGCTTCAACACCCAGGTTACACAGACGTTCCTCTGGAACTGGTGCTGTTTGAGCTTCAGTCTGAACAGAGGGTTCCACAGATGAACCGCTTGCAGCTTTCTCTACAGCTCTTCCAGTCTCAACGCCAGACTGAACACTTGGTTCCATAGGTGGAACACTTGTAGCTTTTTCTGCAACCATTTCTTTTGCCCAACAGCCTGATCATACTGAGCTTCTTCCGGACTTGCCACTTCCTGATCCTTCTCCTTTTCCAGGTCTTCCATGACATCATCAATGTCTTTGTATAACATCTCTAATTCCTCATCCTTTTCTGCTGGGTCTGATTCCTTCAACACATTTGTCTTTCCTGATGGATTAATCTCCTCTGCCACAGTCTCATCATGCAAACCGGAACCTTCTTCAGTGGTTCTTCCTTGATTTTCAGATGGATCAGCATCATTAATCACCAGGTTCCTCCTCCCCGAGGACTTAATAAACTTCTCTGTTTCTTCATCTGACATTGCAATCTTTCTTCCTCGAATGGCATAGATCTGGGCTAGGTATTTCCTAGGAGAGTCAGTGGCCCGCTTCACCTTCTTCCTGCGACCAGCCTTTGGAGGAATGTATCCTGAGGCGAAAATCTTTTCTCTCCATGTTCCTGAGCCTCCAGCCCCCTTGCTGGGTTCCTCTTCTTCCACATTCTTGACAGACTTCTTCTTAGAAACCCCTCTACCGGCTTTGTTGATCGTCACACCCCTACCACTCTCATTATCTCCACCAAGAATCACCCTACTGGTTTCAACACCATCGGCTTTAACACCACTAACAGTCTTACCACCATTATTGCCAATTTCAGCCCTTCTGGCTTCAACACCGTCAATCGACTCAACATCCTTCTCACCCTCCACACTTGTTTCTTTATTCAGCACAGTTTCTTTAACAACGGGGATATTCGTAGAGACAGAAGGAATATTGGGATTTACCTGAATCTGTGGAGTTGAATCTACTGTGTCCGGCCAAGGGATTCCAGTGGTAACTCCTTCAACAGACTTCTCTCTTGCCAAAGATTCGGTGACTGAGAGTAAAGGCGATGCCTTTTTCATCTTCGCAGCTTTTGATTTCGGAATCTTTGATTTCACCGCCAACGCCTTTGAGGTCTGAGCAGTTGAGAGGGAAGTTCCGTTCTAGGGTTTTCGAGAGAGAGAAGACGATACTCAGGGAATGATTTTGATTTTTCAAAAATCAAATATGTCTATATGACTCTTTAGCTTTCCAAAACCGTCAACCGAGAAAATCTTCAAAAATATTTTGAGAATATTTTGTTGAGACTTTTGTTCCAGCTCTATATATTAGGTGGTCAGTCCAACTGTTTCAGCTGGAGATTCGACTATGACTGACCACCGTCGGATGCTTTTAGTGGTTGACACCACATAGACCCCCTGGGGATCTGGGTGTTTCACTCCGTGACCTGCCATATGGTTTGACACAAGTATGCTGCCTCAGAGTTACCATCTTTCGTGAGCATTCGTATTTTCTTGTACGGGGCCAGGCACATTTCTGTGGGCAGTGTACGAACTCCTGTTGCAACTGAACCACCGACTGATTCAACAGCTTCCTGGGACACCCGGCAACCTTGATTTGTGCGCATCGACAATCCGATCTTGTGTGCAAGGTCTTATCCACTCCCCCTCGTAGAAAACTAGGTACCGGTTGCTGGCCATGGTGCACATTGTTCATCGACTCTGTCAGACCCATCCTAATAGTATAGCAGTTGTTGGCATCCCTTTTTCCTTTCATCAGTGTATCGCCATTCTGGTCTAGTACAAGACATGAGTAGCTGGAGAATGACACGTAGTGTCCATCGTCGCATAGTTTACTGATGCTGATAAGATTCCTAGTCAGTCCCTTAACAAGGAGGGTGTTCTTGAGTGCAGGGAGATCCGAAACCATCAATGTCCCACAGCCGATCACCTAACCCTTTTTACCATCCCAGAAGGTGACAAACCACATGTGCTCAACAGGTCTAATATGGGTAAGATATTGAGAGTTACCTGTCATGTGTGCGGAGCATCCGATGTCAAAGAGCCAACTATCATGCGATAAGTAGTTTGAGGTGTAACAGGCTACCATGCAAA
Source organism: Rhodiola kirilowii (assembly GCA_033675215.1). NCBI lineage: Eukaryota > Viridiplantae > Streptophyta > Magnoliopsida > Saxifragales > Crassulaceae > Rhodiola > Rhodiola kirilowii. The sequence goes on from JAUCNB010000082.1 coordinate 163,944, forward strand.
CGGTTTGGTCTTCCTTTTGAACCCAGGCCGATTTCTGTTGCAATGTGGTTCGTTGCTGGAAGGCACGTCGTTCGGCTAAGAACAGGCGACACTTTAGTTTAATGTGTCCCACCTGATTGCAATACCAGCAAGTGCGCCATTCTTTCCTTTGTGCTGAATGAGAGCCGAAGTGCATCGTACCATCCCTTCTTCGACCACTATTGGGTTGTTCTTGTGGCAGATCAATTTTCCATCTGGGATGCTGTCTTACCTTCTGTTCTGTCTTCTGTTCCGACACCGGTCTTGTTTTAACAAGCGTCGTACCTTTTGAGCTCCCTTCTCCTGTGAACCCCAATCCTCTGTGTCCGGACTCCATTCTCTGGGATCTAAGAATATCATTTAAGTTTTTAGTGCCAGAGTTAAGCATTCTTACCGACTGTTTGAGGTGATTGAGTTCCTCTCTAGTGCCAGAGTGTTCCATCTTCTCAGATTCTAGCTGAAGTTCCAGGTATTCCACCCTCCTTAGTTGGAACATTTCTTTGCGTTGTAGATCAATCATGGTTTTTCTCAGACCCGCCATGCCTGTAGGATGAGTGTTCCGATCCTTCTCCATTTCGTTTTTTAGAGAGGAGACAGTACCGAGGAGTTCCGTTTTCTGAACAAGAAGATCCAGTCTTTCTTGTTTTACCTCTGCTAGTTGAGAAGTCAATGAGTTAATTGTACCTTCCAGTTCTGCCTTCAGTGTCAATAGTATCTCAACCTCCTGCCATACCTTATCCTTTTCCATAGTGACGCTTGCCACTGTGTCATTTAGCTTTTTGTTCATCTTGATCAGAAGCAGCCACTTCTCATATAGATCTTTATAAGTCTGAGCCAGAGAGTCCTGCGTGAGTTCTTCGTTGTCACTGTCCGAGGGGTCTTCATCTGGGCGTTCCAACTGAGGTGGAATAGTTTCACTGGTGCTGCTGCATTCATCCAGAGTTGTGACGAAGGCCACAAAGTTTGTGGTTTCACCTTTTTCTTCGTCTGATTCACTGTCGCTGAAGCTCGCCACCATCCCCTTTTTCTTCATGAGAGTGTTTTCACACTGTGAGGCAATGTGACCGAAACCCTTGCATTCATGACACTGAATCTCTTCTTTTCCTTTGTCAGACAATTCTTGCCTCGAATCAGTAGACCTTGGCCTGCTGGATTTCCAGTTTCGGTAACCAGTTGACGAGGACTGACCTTGTTCTGGACCACGTCTGTTGATTTTTCGCACCATTCTTCCAAAGTTCTGTGCCATCATGGCCAGTTGCTCAGTTGTGCATCCAGAGTCCAGCTTGTCTTCTGTCATATCTGCTTTGAGGGCGATTCCCTTCTCTTCTCCGGTTTGGAAGTCATGATTGATCTCGTAGGTTCTGAGAGAACCCATTAGCTCGTCTAGCTTCAGTGTGGTGATATCATGCATTTCCTCAATGGCTGTGACTTTCATGGCAAATCTCGGAGGAAGAGACCATAGGACCTTACTGGCCAATCTTTCTTCATCGATGGGTTTCCCTAGAGCAGATGCCTCATTGGACAGTTCCAGGACTCTGGTGTTGTACTCAGTGATGGTTTTACTCTCCTTCATCTTCATCTCTTCGAACCTGGTTGTGACAGCTTGCATGCGGGAGTTGCGAACTTTGTCTGTTCCTTCAAACGCTGTTTGGAGGATATCCCATGCTTCTTTAGCCACTTCACAGTTGATGATTAGCTTCATGACGTTTTCATCTACTGCCGAGAAAATTTCATTCACTGCCTTTGAGTTGCCCATGGAGGCTTTGTCCTCCTCCTCTGTCCACAGAGCTTCTGGTTTGGCGATCGGTTCTCCAGTGAGATTGTTCATTATGGGTTCCGTCCACCCTTTCAGAACAGCCTTCCATGCCTTTTCGTCTAGTGATTTCAGAAAAGATCTCATCACAGGCTTCCATGTGGCATAGTTCGATCCTTCGAGCAGCGGAGGTCTGGTTATGCTTTGTCCTTCCTTTAGAGTCATCTTGAACAATTCAGGATCCCACTCAGTGTGTCGAGTGATCTGCTCTGATACCAATTGAAATTATGTCCCCTGTTCAAGCTTGTGTCCAAGGTAGTGTTGCGACAGACCTGGGACTCTTCGCACAACAGTTCAACACACAGAGGTTGAACTCTTATCAAAACAGTTCAGCAAACAGATAAAGGCAGTAGAGACACACAGACTGATAACCCTGTTCGGCTCCGCCTACTCTGGGGGGGTTTCCCACACCCGAAAAAGGGACAGCAAATCTTTATTACGAGTATAGGGTTTCCACAGGGACTTACACTTACACCTTGTAATAGCCTAACCTCAATACTCCGTCTCTCAGATTTGCAACCGAGGTTCACCGCAATTCCCCTCGATCCCCTTCGTTCAGAACCTGCAGTCTGAACGTTCTTGACCTTCTCCAGAAGCTCGGATGCATTCTCTCAAAAGCTTGTTCACCTTTGTTGTGTGCGGCAGTTGATACGCTTCAGACAGTCTGTGTTGCACTTGAACAGACTGCACTTGCACCGGTGTATTCTCAATGAGAAAAACACAACCGGCCGTCGCTTTCTTCTTCTCCAATCAGCAGGATATGCTCGTGTATATTTGATCTTTAAAAGCGATGGGAATTAGGGTTACCCTTGCATTGTATTTATATGCTCTAGCGAAACCCTAATTCGCACAAGATAGTCCCATCAAATATTTCGGAATTGATTCCTAAATATTTGATGTATATCTTTTATAAATCGATCGAAAGAGTATACGAAGACTTCTTTCCAAGTAAGTCGCGCCATCTTCAATGTAGATATTCATTCGAATATCTAATGCTCGAATAAGTCACAGGCCGACTTCCACTTGTCGAAATCTTCGTTGCCAATATCTTCCGGAAAATATCCTCGTGTATATCCTCGCGTCTTGATCACGCTGTACAGGAGTACCATGATATTGTTCAAACTCCCCCTGAACACCTGCTCGAACTGTCTAAGCTATGTTTTGCCAAATACATGCCACTTAAGGGAACATCAACTTTGACACCATTGTCTCACGATGCCCGCACCAAGGATTCACGAGCGTGGTTCTTCTCCAAAAATTTATTTGTGGGATGAGGCCCGTTGAGTGGAGAAAGCTTAGTGACGCAGCGGGAGGATCGGTCATGGACTTAACCATGACGGACATGTGGGACCTCATAGATGATTTAGCCGAAGCCACGAAACGAAGGCCAGTGCCCCAAGCTGATGAAATAGCACCAGTAGTAGAGGCTAATCTAGAAGGGAATGGGGAAGACAACACAGAGGCCATGATGGACGAATCAGAAACAGGAAGCACCTAGAGGATCCTACATAGGAGAGCACTCTCGAGCCATCAGAAGACCTAGAGCCAGAAACCAATTTAGTAGGACGAGGAAGAGCCTACATGGGAGAGCACTCCCGATCCATCAGAAGACCTAGAGCCAGAAACCAATTTAGTATGGGACGAGGAAGAGCCTACATGGGAGAACACTCCCGAGCCATCAGAAGACCTAGAACCGGAGACCAATCTAATATGGGACGAGGAAGAGCCTACATGGGAAAACACTACTGAACCAACTGAGGAAGTCCCAGACGCCACTGGCGAGCTGCCCGAGACATACCCTACTCTCACTACCGAGCCGGCAGGAAAAATCAACCAAGTCCAGTTCCTTACGGACAGGCTGGCCGAAATAAAGCCGGCCCTTATAATGGAAGCTTCCCACCTTTTTCCCTTGATTAATATGCAAATCGCAGCCCATGAAAACGATGTGGTCAATGGAGAGCTAGAAGGAAGGATGGAAGAAATCCCTAAACACAGGAGAGCTCGACTCAAAAGCCCAGCAGCTATGATCAAGGGTCCCTCGCCTTCTCAGAGGAATTGGAAAGAAAATCCGCCCGGACAATGGAGTCCGGACCCAAGCACATCATCTCACAAAAACTCGGGGAGAGTCAAAGCAAGGATCAATGCAGGAGCCGCGACAAAATTTGACCTAAGCCACCCATGGGACCCAGATCCCTCCTGAGTGAGGTACCGTCGAGCTAACGACGTTAAACAAAGGCACTGGTCGGGAGGTAACCCGACATCTATCTTACTTTCAGTCATTTTATTTTATGTCATTTAGTTTTTGCCTTAAGTCATTCTCACCTTTCCTGTATATATTTGCTTGCAATTGACTTTTGAACTAAGTCGTGCTGTGAGGTACGCCCTCGTTCAAAAGTGTGGGGTGAGAACTGCCTTTTCACATAATCATTTAACATGCTTTCTTTTTTCCTTTTCCCTTAATATTATCTTTTTGAAAATATGAACTTGAGAATGTAAAATAGATAGATCTAAATTCATGCATTTACCTTGTGAAATCTCAACTGTATAAAAACTTAGGATGTAACTTCTCATTTGTCCCTTTGTGCTGAGATATACAGGGGATGTGTAGTTGACATAAAATGCCCTAGAGAGGCTTGGCAAGCACTCGAAGGACTGGATTTCACTATATGGTTTACGGAGTCAGTGGAGGCTGCACTTCGGGTTTCAATGGAGTTTAGAGTCATCTCCACCATGCAGCGTCTATGCAAGAGGCGGGACGGGAATCAGACCGTCCTATCTCGAGTCCGAGTAGCCGAGAAAAGAGATGAGCGACCCTCATCTTGACCTGCGCGAAAAAGGCAAGGATGAGAAAGAGCGGGGATGTATTTCCATATGCTCTCGGGCGATGATTGGACCTCCCAAAAGATTGAGAAAGTGGACAAGCAAATCACAAAGGAGCAAGTACTCAAAGAGCAAATCAAAGGCCAAAGGCCAGTGTGAAGGTTTTAACCGAAACAAAAGTGAAGAAACTCCAATTCGAAATCAAGGGCCGAAGGCCAAATCACTTCAAAAGCTGTCCCTCATCAAAAGGAAATCAAAAGAGCTCAGATCATTGAAACCCGAACCAAATCATGTGCTAGAGAAAGCTATAAGATAACCATATAGTGCGAGTCGGTCCCGAGGATGCAGTCCAGGAGCCTGAAAAGGGCTATCTCCCGAATCATCCGAATTAAATTGCATCTCGGCTCTAAGTTACAAGTATCAAGTTTCTTCTATTTATTTACACGGTTTATTTTGGTAACAAGTAAGTATTGCATGGATAGGATAAATCTAGTCCACATTCTCACTTTCGTATTTAGAACTTTAGCATGGAGTATGTGTACCTCTTTCAAATAGCATTGTTCGGGACGAACAAGTATAAGTGTGGGGTGATTTGATGGAGCGTATTTATACGACTCATCAAAACAGTTAAACCCACCAAATTAAACACTTTGTCTTATCAAATATTACTTGTTAGTTCCACTGTTGTTCTACAGGCTATTTTGAGGTTTAGAGAGGAAACACGCTTAAAAAAGCAGATTTAAGCCAAAATCATCACAAGACCATTCCATGCGAGCGCATGACCCGAGAAGCGCAGGACCAGGCCCCCAGTCGAGCCACCAAGGTCCAAAACCAAGTTGCTCGAGCAAAACGACGAATCTGGAAAATCTGGCTCGACCAAAGTGTTTCAAATGCCAAATGACTCGGACAATATCACTTCTCAAACAAAAGGCCTGAGGGAATTCAACAAAGGCCTGAGCAAATGCAACCAGTACCGAGAAAAGCCAGGTCGCGCACGAGGCCGCGCCCGAGTCACGCCCGAGGCTGCGCCCAAGTCACGCCCGAGCAACGCCCAGGCCGCGCCCGAGGCCGCGCCCAGGTCACGCCCGAGCCGCGCCCAGGTCACGCCCGAGCCGCGCCCAGGTCACGCCCGAGGCCTGCGCCCACACTGAACTTCAAATCAGGCCATGACCAAGTTCCGGCCATATTCCGGCGAATCCATTTCGACCATTAGTCTTAAAATCACTTGGCCATTCCAAATCAACTATTCAAGAGCCAAAGACCTCCAATCAAGAATTCCGGTCAAGCTTCGGCCGAACTCCGGCCAACCTCTGGCGAGCCTCCGGTTGAGCTCCGATCAAGGGCATCCATGGACCAATCATGCTCCGGCCAAACTCCGGTGAAGACCAACCAAATATCTTAAAGATCCAATATTCCCGGTTGGTTTCTAACTAGTTTCGGTAGATCTTTTAGGATGAAACTACCCTTGTAACCAATAACCAAGCCTCAACCAAGCTCAACTAAGTCAAGTGGTTGCCCTTTGAAGCCCTAGCCGCCCATGTGATCTCCATGTGCCACCCTTTGGCTCATCCAAACTCCAACCGAAGAGCAACTAAGTCCAAACCGGAGTTGGGGAGGAACTAGAGGCATTGGGAGAGAACTAAAGCCAAGTGGGGAGCAAAATATCTCCCCCTAAACCGCCACTCCATGGGTATAAAAGGAGGTGCACCCCTACTTGAATTATCATCCCTCATCCATCCCAAAATCTCTCTTATGTACTCTTGTTTGTTCTTGAAGTACATCTCTCTAGTTTGAATACTCCTGTTTGTTCTTGAGTATTCTAGCTTGAATAATCCTGTTTGTTCTTGAGTATTCCTGTTTGTTCATAAGTACTCCTTTTTGTTCTTGAGTTACTTTTTCAAAACCCTTTACTTTTCCTGTACTTAGCTATGGTATTCACCTCAATGAATATTCGTAGCTAAACTCTTCATTTGGTTGAAGGGTGTATTTATATCATAAACTGTTCTAGACTCTTTGCTTAATGCTACTTAGTGTTCTAACTATTCTTTGTGCCTCTTATTCGGGTAGAACATAACAAGGCTAAGTGGATGCATCGAAAGGGCAAAGCTTAGTCGGGTAGTTCGATCCGGATTAGACTGCAAAACCAAGTGGATGCATCAAAAGGGCAAAACTTGGTAGCGTAGTCTAATCCATCTTTAAAACCACTTGGTTGATCGGAAATGACTGATCAAGTGGATGCACTTAGGCTAAGATACTTCGAAAGTAGGAATTAGCCTAGCTAGAACTGGTAACCTATGTCTTGAAAAGGACTAGGCGGTGTGGCAAGTCGAGTGCTAGAAATGGCCTTGATACATCTTGAACACTTAGTATGATCATTATAAGTCGATGATGAACGAATAAATGATATAAAACCCCTAAAACCGAATGCTTTCCTTTGATTAAAACACCACCTATCACTTTACTTTCAGTCTCACTATCAACTGTTTACTTTCAGCACATTTACTTTTACGCATTTACTTTCAGCAAGCCTTGTCCTTCAAGCACTTTACTTTTACGTACTTACTTTCAGCAAGCCTTGTCCTTCAAGCACTTTACTTTTACGCACTTACTTTTAGCAAGCCTTGTCCTTCAAGCACTTTACTTTTACGTACTTACTTTCAGCAAGCCTTGTCCTTCAAGCACTTTACTTTTACGCACTTACTTTCAGTATTTACTTTTTATCATTTACTTTCAGTACTAAAACCACAATCAACCCCAACTGTATTTATTTTTGTGACATTTCCACGGAGAACTACTATCCCCTAATTCCCTTGGGTTCGACCCCTAGTTACCGCTTTACTAATCCAATAGTGAAGTCACAAGTAGTGGACTTATAAATTATTTTTGTACACATTGCCTCGCGACAAGGCAGTGCTGTTGACGGAGCCCACCACACTGTTGTTAAGGTGCGATGTTCTCTGTGCAAAAATAAATTTATATCTCCGATACTCGAGACTTAACTATTTTGGGTAGTCAGTGGTAAGTACGGGTCGAACCCAAGGGAATTGGTGGATTAGTTGTTCTTTAATGAAGCTTATGCATAAATTAAATGCGATTGGGGTTGGGTTTGAGTGTGCTTTGAGAACTGAAAGTAAATTACAACAGTTGATAATGAACTGTAAGGAAAGGATTCGGTTTAGGGGTTTCATATCATATCATCGTTCATCATCGACCTCTAATGATCATACTAAGTGTTCAAAAGTGTATCAAGGCCATTTCAAGCACTTGATTTGCCACACTGTCTAGCCCATTTCAAGGTCATAGAGCACTTGTTCTATTTAGACTAATACCCCATTTCAAGGTATATTAGTGATGGACCACAATTATACGAATCAAAAACACAGTAAAACCCCCCAAGTTAGACTGTTTGTCTATCTAACATCCATCTGTTAGTCCCGATATATTTCCACAGGGCATTTTAGAGACTGAAGTGAAAACACGCTAAGGAGAGGATTTTATGCTGAAAAGATAACAAGAGTCAATCCAAGGTCAAGATCATATGCCGACTGAAGAAATATCAAGGATCCTGACGTTGAATTGACCAGAATAAATTAATCAGAAGAATCAGGAGTGAAGTCAAGACAGTCCGGGGAAGGAACACACTGACAGTTTTGTGAAAAGACTGCACAAAACTGTACAAAATTCACATATGGCAAGATGACTTGGTGACTTGATGAAGAGGTGACCAAAGGAGGAAAACCTCCCCATTCCACCACCCACTACCGGCGGCGCCACCCCTCCTCCTCCTTGGTGACCGGCTACTTGCCTTGGAGGTGGAGGAAACAACCCATTGCTCCTCCACCACAACCGGCTACCGGCGGCTGAGCTCCACCACTCCTCCTCCGCCACTTGGTGGCTCCTCCTTGGCTCCTCCTTGCCTCCTCCTCCTCCCTTGGATCAAACCAATCTCCACCACCCATCTCCACCCATTTTTCATATAAAAGGAGGTGCTCCTCCTCCTCATAAATCATCCCAAAAATTGTAATCACTTCTCTCTCTACATTTTGTTACTTGTAAGTTTGGTTCGGTTTTGAAATAATACTCCTGTTTGTTCTTGAGTATTATACTGGAAATTATAATACTCTTGTCGGTTCTCGAGTATTATAATACTGTAGAGAATACTCCTGTTGGTTCTTGAGTATTCAGTAGGAATTAGGAAGACTCCTGTTGGTTCTTGAGTATTCCACCCCTTTCCCTCTTACTGTTTTCAAAAACCCCCGAGTATTTAGCTATGGTATCCATCTCTATGGATATTCGTAGCTAAACTCTTTATTCGGTGGAAGGTATTTTCTTGTATTATATAATGTTGTAATATCTTTTAGTTTCATTTCTTTGTATTCAAAACTTGTTCTATGTGCCATTTATAGTCAGAATTTCCAAGGTTGAGTGGATGCTACGAAAGGGCAAAACTCTTCCGTGGGGATTCGTGAACATACTCGGGTAAGTGGATGCTACGAAAGGGCAAAGCTTATCTGAGAAGTTCGACTCATCTAAAACACCACTTGGTCAATCGTAACTGTGAGATCAAGTGGATGCACAAAAGGCTAAGATACTTCGAAAGGAGGAATTAGTCTGAAATAGAACAAGGGTTGCTTTAAACGATGTTGCAAGTCTTGCGCTACGAAAGGGCCTCGATTCATCTTTGAATACTTAGAAAAGTTACTAACAGTTTATTATATACATGTTATAATACAAGAGTACCTGAAACCGAATGCTTTTCTTTACTGTTAAACCGCAATCACCAACTGCTGATCTACCGGAGGAATTACAATCACGCATCACCCACTGTAAGTCTTCTTTGTATTTACAGCATTTAATTTCTGTATTTACTTTTCCGCAATCAAAACCAAAAACCCCCAAAAAATCACGTAGTTAATTAGAGCGCTAAAATCTCAATCAACCATAAAACACGCTCCCCCCAGTTCAATCACCCTAAAAGAATAGCCTATTCCCCTAATTCCCTTGGGTTCGACCCCTACTTACCACTTACTACCCAGTAGTGTAGTCACAAGTAGCGAATATTATAAATTTATTTGTACAGAGGACACTGCACCTTAACGACAGTGCGGTGGCCCTCCGTCAAATTGGCGCCGTTGCCGGGGAATTAGCCGTCGAATAAACTGTTCTTTTCTCTCCCTCCATCTCTTTTAAATTCTCGCGCTCGAAACAACTATGTCTCGCGAAGGAAGTCATCATGACTACCAGGATGACGATGAAATAAACCTGTACGAGCGAAATGATGAAGTGCCACTTCCATTTATGGATGATCCGGAGCAACTCATCAGAAGCAGACGAGCTCGTGATAGGGAGGCCATCAGACGAAACCAAGAACCACCCGAGGACCGAAATGCAGCTGGTCCAGTACGACAACCCCCTAGATATCCCCCACCCCCTCGCCCTCGACAAGTTCCTAGACAAGAACCCGTCTTCGATAACTACTACGGGGATGACAACTACCGTGAACCCACCCTGGGAGAACTTTCGGCACCAGATTTCAGAGTTCAGCCATGGTGTATCTACGAAGGACCTGAGCTAGAAAACATCGCCATCAACACTTCAGTGGCCCACAGCTTGCCAAAATTCTCAGGAACTCGTGGAGAATCAGCAATGACTCATCTCCAGCGTCTACATGGGATTTGCCAAAACCTCAAACCAAATGGCGTAAACGTAGACGACTTTAAGTTAAAGGCGTTCTACTTTTCCCTCATTGATGCGGCAAACGACTGGTTCCTGTCATTACCTTCCGGAAGCATCAGAACATGGGCTCAGATGCAGAAGAAATTCTTAGACAAATACTACCCAGCAGGAAGAGCAATGCAAGTAAGAAGGCAACTGCAAGACATCAAACAAGGGCCCAGCGAAACCATGTATGATTACCTGGAAAAGTTCAATCACCTGGAAAGAAGCTGTTGTACCCTTGGACTACCCGAGAAACTCATAATCGAGTACCTCATTGATGGATTAAGACCCTTAGACAAAATGCTCCTGGATGCCTCAGCTGGAGGGTCCATAATGAATCTATCATTGAGTGGTGTTAGGCAACTCATCAACGACGTTGCCGAAAATGCCCGATTTAGAGAAGAGACAACTCGGCAGGAAGAATTCTCCCGAACGAAAAATGTGGCAAAAGCTGAAACATCGACGGCGCCTATATCTGAGGAAATAAAGCAGTTAAAAGAAATGATGATTCAGCTCCTACGAAGACAACCAATTCCGGTAAAACCTTGCGAGTTCTGTGGATCTATAGACCACAAAACTGACGCATGTCCGACATTAATAGAAGAGGAACCGGCGGAAGTAAATGCAATAGGAGGATATCAAGGATACAACAACAGCAACGACAGAGCAGGACAGAATAGGCAGTACGGTCAAACATCCAAACCAGACTGGCGTAACAACAACAGCTATCCTCAGAAGGAAGCACAACCAGCTCAGTCATACCACCAACCCCCCCACTGACAGTATAACCAGAACGCTCCAGGACAATATCAGCAAAGAGGACCGAATCAGAGTCAGCACCAAACCGGCCTGAATAATCAGCAAGAACCAACCAAGTCGCTCGATGACACGATGAAGGAGCTCGCAGGAAACGTAAATCAATTGGGTACTTCGCTACTCCAATACCAGGCGAAAACTGACAGGGCAATTTCTGAATTGACCAAACAAATGTCCCAGCTCGCCACTGCAATGTCAACACTGACCAGTGAACCTGGCAGACTTCCTTCACAAACCATCCAAAACCCAAAGGCGAATCTTAGCATGATAAAAAGGTCAAACGTAAAGACAACCCTGGGAGAAGTAGCACGAGCCCCAGCCTACAAACTCACTAACAAGCACTTCAACCGTAGACGTCGTCCTGACTGGAATCAAGAGCAAGACCGACCCAATAATGACAGAACATGGGTCACGCATGCTGACAATGGACGGTACGCATTCACCGTCTGCATATCACCACCGTCAGTCATACACTCTGACATACCAGCATCTGGATGGGATTACGATAGCAATGAAAGGGATGAACAGAATGGCCCAGCATTGGGAAAAGCCCTCACTTCTGATCATGAGTCACAACCAGAAAGAGATAAAGACCCAGGGGCCTTCACAGTCACCTGCGGTATTGGTGAGACCCAAATCCATAAGTGCTTAGTCGACCTTGGGGCTGCTGTCAATGCCATGCCTTCCTCCTTATATTACTTACTAGGACTTGGTCCATTGAAACCACCCCGATCAAACATCGAACTAGGAGATAAATCATGCATCCGCCCGGTTGGAGAACTGGAAGATATAATACTCCATATGGGAGAACTCGTCGTTGCTGCAGACTTCTATGTAATACCAACAGAAGAGACCTACAAAGACGACCCACCAACAATAATATTGGGACGACCATTCCTCTACGCCACTAAAGCAAGAATCGATGTAGGCAAGGGCTCATTATCACTTAAGTTCGGCGGCAAAATTGCACACTTCTACATTCATCAGAGCCGCCCGGACACAAAAAAACCGCCAGACATAACGCCTATCTCGGATCACGGTGCACAGTTTTCTGACCTGTCATTAGAGACCAAAAAAATAACAAGACCAGCAGCTATGGTCAAAGGTCTCCCGCCTTCTCAGAAGCAATGGGAAGAGAAAACACCAAAACCATGGAGCTCTTACTCCAGCAAGAAGTCAGGACAAGTCAAAGCAAGAAACAACACAGGAACGGTGGCAAAGTTTGACCTCAGCCACCCATGGGACCCAAACCAGTAATCCACAACGAGGTATCGTCGAGCCAACGACGTAAAACAAGTGCACTGGTCGGGAGGTAACCCGACACTATCTTACTTTCCGCACTTACTTTCAGTACTTAGTTTTAAGCTTGCATGACTTTTGAACTAAGGCACGCCTTCGTTCAAAAGTGGGGGGTGAAAACAACCTGTGTACATAAATAACATGCTTGCTGTTTTTCTTTTTTTAGTAATAGTATCTTTTTGAACATATGAACTTAAGAATGTGAAAAAGATAAATCAGAATTCATGCATTTACCTTGTGAAAATTCAAACTGTTTAAAAACTTAGAATGTAACTTTCCATTTGTCCTTTGTACTGAGATAACTAGGGATGTGGAGTTGACATAAACTGCCCTAGAAGGACTTGGGAAGCAATCAAAGGATCAGATCAAACTATATGGTTTTCGAAGTCAGTGGAGGCTGCACTTCGGGTTTTCAGTGAATAATTGAGTCAAACTCCGCCAAGAAGCATATATGCAAAGGCGAGGACGGGAATCAGACCGTCCTCTCTCTAGTCAAAATAGCCGAGAAAATAGATAAGCGACCCTCATCTTGACCCGCGCAAAACGACGAAGATGAGAGGAGAGGGGAGGTATATCCATAGGCTTGCGGGCGATGATTGGACCTCCCAAGAAGGCTGACAAAATGGACTAGCAAGTCACAAAGAAGCGAAAAACTCAAAGAAGAAAATCAAAAGAGGCCAAAGGCCCAAAATTGTGAAGGTTTTAACCGAGCAAAAGTGAAGCACTCGACAAAGTCAAATCAAAGGCCAAAGGCCGATTCACTACAACAAAAAAGCAGTCCCTCGCCAAAGAAAAAAATCAAGAAGGTTCAACTCACTGAAACCCGAACCGAATCACGTGCATGAGAAAGCTACCAGAAGACCATATAGTACGAAACGATCCCGAGGCTGCAACCCAAGAACCTGAAAAGGGCTATCTCCCGAAACATCCAATATAATTTGCATCTCAGCACGGAGGTACAAGTATTAAGTTTCTTCTATTTATTTACGCAGTTTAATTTGGTAATAAGTAAGCAATGCATGAATTAGGATAGATCGAGTACCACAATCTAATTTTCATATGCCAAATCCGAACCTAGACTTACGCCCTTTAATAGCATTGTTTGGGACGAACAACTAAAAGTGGGGGGTATTCTGATGGACCACAATTATACGAATCAAAAACACAGTAAAACCCCCCAAGTTAGACTGTTTGTCTATCTAACATCCATCTGTTAGTCCCGATATATTTCCACAGGGCATTTTAGAGACTGAAGTGAAAACACGCTAAGGAGAGGATTTTATGCTGAAAAGATAACAAGAGTCAATCCAAGGTCAAGATCATATGCCGACTGAAGAAATATCAAGGATCCTGACGTTGAATTGACCAGAATAAATTAATCAGAAGAATCAGGAGTGAAGTCAAGACTGTCCGGGGAAGGAACACACTGACAGTTTTGTGAAAAGACTGCACAAAACTGTACAAAATTCACATATGGCAAGATGACTTGGTGACTTGATGAAGAGGTGACCAAAGGAGGAAAACCTCCCCATTCCACCACCCACTACCGGCGGCGCCACCCCTCCTCCTCCTTGGTGACCGGCTACTTGCCTTGGAGGTGGAGGAAACAACCCATTGCTCCTCCACCACAACCGGCTACCGGCGGCTGAGCTCCACCACTCCTCCTCCGCCACTTGGTGGCTCCTCCTTGGCTCCTCCTTGCCTCCTCCTCCTCCCTTGGATCAAACCAATCTCCACCACCCATCTCCACCCATTTTTCCTATAAAAGGAGGTGCTCCTCCTCCTCATAAATCATCCCAAAAATTGTAATCACTTCTCTCTCTACATTTTGTTACTTGTAAGTTTGGTTCGGTTTTGAAATAATACTCCTATTTGTTCTTGAGTATTATACTGGAAATTATAATACTCTTGTCGGTTCTCAAGTATTATAATACTGTAGAGAATACTCCTGTTGGTTCTTGAGTATTCAGTAGGAATTAGGAATACTCCTGTTGGTTCTTGAGTATTCCACCCCTTTCCCTCTTACTGTTTTCAAAAACCCCCGAGTATTTAGCTATGGTATCCATCTCTATGGATATTCGTAGCTAAACTCTTTATTCGGTGGAAGGTATTTTCTTGTATTATATAATGTTGTAATATCTTTTAGTTTCATTTCTTTGTATTCAAAACTTGTTCTATGTGCCATTTATAGTCAGAATTTCCAAGGTTGAGTGGATGCTACGAAAGGGCAAAACTCTTCCGTGGGGATTCGTGAACATACTCGGGTAAGTGGATGCTACGAAAGGGCAAAGCTTATCTGAGAAGTTCGACTCATCTAAAACACCACTTGGTCAATCGTAACTGTGAGATCAAGTGGATGCACAAAAGGCTAAGATACTTCGAAAGGAGGAATTAGTCTGAAATAGAACAAGGGTTGCTTTAAACGATGTTGCAAGTCTTGCGCTACGAAAGGGCCTCGATTCATCTTTGAATACTTAGAAAAGTTACTAACAGTTTATTATATACATGTTATAATACAAGAGTACCTGAAACCGAATGCTTTTCTTTACTGTTAAACCGCAATCACCAACTGCTGATCTACCGGAGGAATTACAATCACGCATCACCCACTGTAAGTCTTCTTTGTATTTACAGCATTTAATTTCTTTATTTACTTTTCCGCAATCAAAACCAAAAACCCCCAAAAAATCACGTAGTTAATTAGAGCGCTAAAATCTCAATCAACCATAAAACACGCTCCCCCCAGTTCAATCACCCTAAAAGAATAGCCTATTCCCCTAATTCCCTTGGGTTCGACCCCTACTTACCACTTACTACCCAGTAGTGTAGTCACAAGTAGCGGATATTATAAATTTATTTGTACAGAGGACACTGCACCTTAACGACAGTGCGGTGGCCCTCCGTCAATTAGCCTTATGTGCATCCATTTGATCAATCATTTCCGATCAACCAAATGGTGTTTTAAAGAGGTCGAACTCCTCAGATAAGCTTTGCCATTTCAAGCATCCACTTACCCGAGTATGTTCACGAACCCCACGGAAGAGTTTTGCCATTTCAAGCATCCACTCAACCTTGGAAGTTCTAACCTAATATGTGGCACATAGAACAAGTTTTGAAACACTAAGTATCATTAAGCATAGAGTCTAGAACGGTTTATGATATAAATACTCCCTCTACCGAATACAAGCTTTAGCTACTTGTATTCATGTCAAGGAATACAAGCAAACCATGGCTTTGAACAAGGATACCGAAAAGGAGAATAACTTTAAAGTGAGAACAATATATACGGAAAGTAAAGGACAAGTCAGGGAAGAGAAAGTCGTGGCTTTTGTACCTACAATAAGTGGAGGAGAGGAACTCCTAAGCAAGATCCAAGCAAGGAAAAGTAGCTCCAAAATGAAGAACAAAGCAAGAACAAGTGAAGAACAAAATGTGTATTGAAAGTGAAGAGAAGAGGGTTAAGCCCTCTATCTCTCTAAAGAACTTGTGGATTGTGGGATACATTTACAAGGAGAGGGCATCTCTATTTATAGGTTAAGGGGAGGCAAGGGATGTGGAGGAGAAGCCACCACATGTCACAAGATGGGAGGAGGTCTCAAAAGCCATCGGGGTGAGTCATCTCTTCCCTTAGCCGCCGGCCACATGGAGGAGAAGGAGTGGATGATGGCTTAGCCGCCGGCCACATGGAGGAAGGAGAGTGATGGAGTGAGTTTGTGATCTCATCCCAAAAAGCCATCGGTCCTTTCAGCTCCGGACTGACTCTAGTTGCCCTCCGGTTGGACTTGTTTTGAGTGATTCCACG
The DNA here is from genome assembly GCA_033675215.1 of Rhodiola kirilowii. NCBI lineage: Eukaryota > Viridiplantae > Streptophyta > Magnoliopsida > Saxifragales > Crassulaceae > Rhodiola > Rhodiola kirilowii. The sequence goes on from JAUCNB010000082.1 coordinate 180,230, forward strand.
TCCGGTTCTTGAAAGTCAGAATTTGGTCGTGACCTGGAATGACTCGTAATTCATTTTCAGCTTTAAAACTCCTCCTTAGCCTGTATTCTCTCTAGACTTCACAATACCCTCTAGATAAATATCGGAACTAACAAGCAAAAGTTAAATAGACAAAGCATCTAATTTGGTGGGTTTAACTGTCTTAATGAATCATATAAATATGGTCCATCAGATCACCCCACGCTTTTAGTTGTTCGTCCCGAACAATGCTTTTTAAATGGATGTACACACAATCCAAGTAAAAACTTCAAATATGAAAGTGAGATTGTGGGACTAGATTTATCCTAATTCATGCATTACTTACTTATTACCAAACTAAACCGTGTAAATACTTAGAAGAAACTTGATACTTGTACCTTCGCGCCGAGATGCAAATTAATTCGGATGTTTTGGGAGATAGCCCTTTTCAGGCTCCTGGACTGCATTCTCAGGATCGACTCGCACTATATGGTTTCCTTGTAGCTTTCTCTAGCACGTGATTTGATTCGGGTTTTCACTGAGTTGAGCATTTTGATTTCTTTTTGGCGAGGGACAGCTTCTATAGTGAATCGGCCTTTGGCCTTTGGCCTTTGATATTGAGTTGGAGTTTCTTCACTTTTGTTCGGTTAAAACCTTCACAATTTTTGCCTTTGGCCTTTGATTAGCTTCTTTGAGCTTTTGCTTCTTTGTGACTTGCTAGTCCATTTTCTCAGCCTTTTTGGGAGGTCCAATCGTCGCCCGCGAGCATATGGAAATACCTCCCCGCTCTTTCTCATCCTCGCCGTTTTGCGCGGGTCAAGATGAGGGTCGCTCATCTATTTTCCCGGCTACTAGGACTAGAGATAGGACGGTTTGATTCCCGTCCCGCCTCTTGCATAAACGCTGCACGGCGGAGATGACTTCAATCTTCACTGAAACCCGAAGTGCAGCCTCCACTGACTTCGAAAACCATATAGTTAGATTCGATCCTTCGAGTGCTTGCCAAGCCTCTCTAGGGCATTTTCTATCAACTCCACATCCCCTGTATATCTCAGCACAAAGGGACAAATGAGAAGTTACATTCTAAGTTTTTATACAGTTGAATTTTCACAAGGTAAATGCATGAATTTAGATCTATCTTTTTCACATTCTCAAGTTCATATTTTCAAAAAGATAATATTAAGGGAAAAGGAAAAGAAAAAGCATGTTAATTAACTATGTACAAAGGTGGTTCTCACCCCACACTTTTGAACGAAGGCGTGCCTCACAGCACGGATTAGTTCAAAAGTCATGCAAGCAAATATATACAGGAAAGGTGAGAATGAAAAAACTAAATGACAGAAATTAAATGACTGAAAGTAAGATAGGTGTCGGGTTACCTCCCGACCAGTGCATTTGTTTAACGTCGTTAGCTCGACAGTACCTCATTCCTGGATCGTAAGGTTGGGTCCCATGGGCGTGTGAGGTCGAATTTATTCTCGGCTGCCCTTTTGCTCCGCGAGGGTGAGGCTTCATTGACCATAGCTGCTGGTCCAATGAGTCGTGCTCGCTTGTTATTCCTTCCGGGTTTCCATTCTTTCGGCCCATGTCTTTGCCGCATCTTAATGTTTGAATAGTTGGCACCTTTGCGAGTTTGGAAGTTTGGTTTTGTGCCATTAAATGTAGGCGACATTAAGCATGCGCCTCTGCCAATTCTCTTCATTGTGGCAGTGATGGATGGTTGTCTTGGAACGAGTGAGTTTTCAGGCGGTTTTCCTTGGCTTGTGACGAGTGAGAGTTCCTTTGTCGGCTTTTTTGGCTCATGCTCCTCCTCTAACTCCCCTTGCACCTCATCATTATTGATTATATGATCTTCAGTGGCTATGATCGGCATAAAACACGAAGGGTTAAGTTGGGGCACTTCGATCATGAGGACTGGGTCTGTTTCAGGTGCTCCGACAGTGAGGACCAGGTCTTTCTTGGACAGTTCGGCAATGAGGTTTGGGACTTCTGTTGGCTCGACAGTTAGGACTATGATTTCCTCGGATGGATTGGTGATAAGGACCGGGCCTGATTTGGGCAGTTCTTCTTCTAACTCCCAGGGATAATCTGAATGGAGCTCTTCTTCAGGCAACCATGGGTCCTCATCCTCGTCATTCATATGGTCTCCCGGGGCAATCATACTGAGGTCCGGGTCTGTTTTGGGCAGTTCGGCACTGAGGTCTGGGTATGTCTCGGGCAACTCTTCAGTTAGGACCGAAATTGATTTGGGCAGTTTGGCAATGCGGTCCCAGATCAGTTGTGTAGCCGCCCAGAATTCCTCATTTTCGACCTCGTCTTGGTGTATCGGGGCACTCATTTGCTGGATGCTAGCTGCCAATTCTTCCTCCTTGTCCTTGAGTGGCTCGGCAATGTGGACCTGGGCTTCCTCGGGCATTTCAAAAATGTGTACCGGTACTGATTTGGGCAGCTTGTTAATGAGGTCCCAGAGCTGGTTTGATGCTTTATTTTGAGCCACCCATGATTCGTCGCTTTCGACCTGGATTTGGTGTACCATGTTGGCCAACTGCTGGTTGCTAGATGCCAGCTCCGTTGTAACGTCCTCGAGTGGCTCGGCCTGATCTTCTCTTGGTCTTGACCTCGTGGCCAAATCGTTTATCAATTTCCAAAGATCATCCATGTTTAAGTTATTTACCGAGCCTCCTGCCGCGTCATTAAGCCAATTCCACTCATATGGCATCATCCCATCGAGAAACCTTTGAAGAAGATCTGAGTTGCTGAATTCATGGTGCGGGCAGCTCGTTATAATGGAATCGAAGTACCATAAGTACTCGTCTAATGTTTCGTCCCGGGATTGCTCAAGGTGGTTGATCTTCTCACGGATTTCAAATTCAAAGGATGGTGGGAAAAACTCCTCATCGTTCCAAGGCTCGTTTTGATAGTACATCGACATGGTGGTTTGTAAAAAATAAAAGGAACAACTAATCCGATTTATAAATCCAATTCCTCGGCAATGGTGGCAATTTTGACGGAGCCCACCGCACTGTCGTTAAGGTGCGATGTTCTCTGTGCAAAAATAAATTTATATCTCCGATACTCGCGACTTAACTATTTTGGGTAGTCAGTGGTAAGTACGGGTCGAACCCAAGGGAATTGGTGGATTAGTTGTTCTTTAATGAAGCTTATGCATAAATTAAATGCGATTGGGGTTGGGTTTGAGTGTGCTTTGAGAACTGAAAGTAAATTACAATAGTTGATAATGAACTGTAAGGAAAGGATTCGGTTTAGGGGTTTCATATCATATCATCGTTCATCATCGACTTCTAATGATCATACTAAGTGTTCAAAAGTGTATCAAGGCCATTTCAATCACTTGATTTGCCACACTGTCTAGCCCATTTCAAGGTCATAGAGCACTTGTTCTATTTAGACTAATACCCCATTTCAAGGTATATTAGCCTTATGTGCATCCATTTGATTAATCATTTCCGATCAACCAAATGGTGTTTTAAAGAGGTCGAACTCCTCAGATAAGCTTTGCCATTTCAAGCATCCACTTACCCAAGTATGTTCACGAACCCCACGGAAGAGTTTTGCCATTTCAAGCATCCACTCAACCTTGGAAGTTCTAACCTAATATGTGGCACATAGAACAAGTTTTGAAACACTAAGTAGCATTAAGCATAGAGTCTAGAACGGTTTATGATATAAATACTCCCTCTACCAAATACAAGCTTTAGCTACTTGTATTCATGTCAAGGAATACAAGCAAACCATGGCTTTGAACAAGGATACCGAACAGGAGAATAACTTTAAAGTAAGAACAATATATACAGAAAGTAAAGGACAAGTCAGGGAAGAGAAAGCCGTGGCTTTTGTACCTACAATAAGTGGAGGAGAGGAGCTCCTAAGAAAGATCCAAGCAAGGAAAAGTAGCTCCAAAATGAAGAACAAAGCAAGAACAAGTGAAGAACAAAATGTGTATTGAAAGTGAAGAGAAGAGGGTTAAGCCCTCTATCTCTCTAAAGAACTTGTGGATTGTGGGATACATTTACAAGGAGAGGGCATCTCTATTTATAGGTTAAGGGGAGGCAAGGGATGTGGAGGAGAAGCCACCACATGTCACAAGATGGGAGGAGGTCTCAAAAGCCATTGGGGTGAGTCATCTCTTCCCTTAGCCGCCGGCCACATGGAGGAGAAGGAGTGGATGATGGCTTAGCCGCCGGCCACATGGAGGAAGGAGAGTGATGGAGTGAGTTTGTGATCTCATCCCAAAAAGCCATCGGTCCTTTCAGCTCCGGACTGACTCTGGTTGCCCTCCGGTTGGACTTGTTTTGAGTGATTCCACGTCCGGTTCTTGAAAGTCAGAATTTGGTCGTGACCTGGAATGACTCGTAATTCATTTTCAGCTTTAAAACTCCTCCTTAGCCTGTATTCTCTCTAGACTTCAAAATACCCTGTAGATAAATATCGGAACTAACAAGCAAAAGTTAAATAGACAAAGCGTCTAATTTGGTGGGTTTAACTGTCTTAATGAATCATATAAATATGGTCCATCAGTTGTCACAGCTCTACGAGATGGTAGAAACCTTAATTATAAACAATCTTTGATGGGAATCGTTCAAACTAGCTTGGCCCATGGTCCAATTTATTTTGATGTTTACCGAAATATGCAATTATCTTTATCTGATATTAATATTTTGGATTCATTAATGTTAAACGTTAAAACCAATGGTTATAACTACAAATCTGGAACAGAAGTAATAGCTATATGTTATATGATTTTCGATAAGCCTCTGTTTACCCTTAATCCCCATTGTAGGATAATGGATAAACAAATCAATGAGACTATATTAATAGAATCCAACTTGAGTAAGTCGAGTATCTCGATAAGACGAAAGATTAAGTGGGAAGAAATAGAATTCCCAACGGAATGGACTTCGGCAGAAGTAGTTCCACATCAGCCAATTAGCCATAACAACTTAATCAATTTAATTCTGACTCCTGAAGGAACTATCACCCTCGAATTTGATAATATGAGCAGACATTCGACGTCTTCTAGACCCAGTTCTAGGCTTTGTAAATCAAGTTCAATGAGAAATTCTATTTCACCGTTTGATTATAAGATCGAACAACCTGTTGAATCTACGAGAGCTTCAACATCTCAAATTAGAGATCAAGAAAGAATTGATAGGCTGATAATGGATCAAAACAATATCGTTAAAGGCCTTAGAATTAAAGATCCAGAAATAACCGAATCTGAAATGGATTTTAATCTTTGAAAATGATGTCTGATAAAACAATAGATTTTAGTCTTGGTTCACAGGCAAGAAAAATTATTAAAATAGAATTTGAGTCAGATAATTGGAAATCATTTAGAAAATGATTTTTTTGAGTCTTATAGCTCAATAGAGTTAAAAACTCTGAGTAATGAATTTTACAAATTGTGTGAACAAAAGAATAGAATCTTAATCTTTGTTCCCCGGTTTATTTCTACTTATGTTGAACAATATATTTCAACACTAGAAAGAAATTATAAGTTGAGTTCGGGTAAAAACATTACACAGATTTATCCACCTCAACAACCTTTTCAAATTGAAAAGAATGGATTTAATCATAACTTTGTTGCATTTGCTAAGTTATTAGAAGATGACACTCTTCCTGCAACATGTAAACAAATGAATATGATGTTTAGGCAAAATAATTATTCTAATATTTATTTGGGTATCCTTGGAGAACAATTAAGTTCTTTGCAAAACAGAGACCAATTAATTGAGGTTATGAAAACTCCGCCAGTTATAACTGAAAAACCAGTAGAAATAACTACGTCTAAAACTATAGGACTGGCTACACCTAGTTTACAACCACCTCCTATCATTATAGATTTTAAATAAAAACCTATGAAGGATCTATAAGATTTTCTAGAAGATAAATTCAACAGGATGAAGTTAACAACTCTTGATAAAAATCTAAGAGATAAGCTTATAGAAGAACCAAATTATAAGCAAGTTTATCGAGATCAAATTAATAAACTTCATAAATGGGCATATAAGTGACGGAGGGCCACCGCACTGTCGTTAAGGTGCAGTGTCCTCTGTACAAATAAATTTATAATATCCGCTACTTGTGACTACACTACTGGGTAGTAAGTGGTAAGTAGGGGTCGAACCCAAGGGAATAGGGGAATAGGCTATTCTTTTAGGGTGATTGAACTGGGGGGAGCGTGTTTTATGGTTTATTGAAATTTTAGCGCTCTAATTAACTACGTGATTTTTTGGGGTTTTTGGTTTTGATTGCGGAAAAGTAAATACAGAAATTAAAATGCTGTAAATACAAAGAAGACATACAGTGGGTGATGCGTGATTGTAATTCCTCCGGTAGATCAGCAGTTGGTGATTGCGGTTTAACAGTAAAGAAAAGCATTCGGTTTCAGGTACTCTTGTATTATAACATGTATATAATAAACTGTTAGTAACTTTTCTAAGTATTCAAAGATGAATCGAGGCCCTTTCATAGCGCAAGACTTGCAACATCGTTTAAAGCAACCCTTGTTCTATTTCAGACTAATTCCTCCTTTCGAAGTATCTTAGCCTTTTGTGCATCCACTTGATCTCACAGTTACGATTGACCAAGTGGTGTTTTAGATGAGTCGAACTTCTCAGATAAGCTTTGCCCTTTCGTAGCATCCACTTACCCGAGTATGTTCACGAATCCCCACGGAAGAGTTTTGCCCTTTCGTAGCATCCACTCAACCTTGGAAATTCTGACTATAAATGGCACATAGAACAAGTTTTGAATACAAAGAAATGAAACTAAAAGATATTACAACATTATATAATACAAGAAAATACCTTCCACCGAATAAAGAGTTTAGCTACGAATATCCATAGAGATGGATACCATAGCTAAATACTCGGGGGTTTTTGAAAACAGTAAGAGGGAAAGGGGTGGAATACTCAAGAACCAACAGGAGTATTCCTAATTCCTACTGAATACTCAAGAACCAACAGGAGTATTCTCTACAGTATTATAATACTCGAGAACCGACAAGAGTATTATAATTTCCAGTATAATACTCAAGAACAAACAGGAGTATTATTTCAAAACCGAACCAAACTTACAAGTAACAAAATGTAGAGAGAGAAGTGATTACAATTTTTGGGATGATTTATGAGGAGGAGGAGCACCTCCTTTTATAGGAAAAATGGGTGGAGATGGGTGGTGGAGATTGGTTTGATCCAAGGGAGGAGGAGGAGCCAAGGAGGAGCCAAGGAGGAGCCACCAAGTGGCGGAGGAGGAGTGGTGGAGCTCAGCCGCCGGTAGCCGGTTGTGGTGGAGGAGCAATGGGTTGTTTCCTCCACCTCCAAGGCAAGTAGCCGGTCACCAAGGAGGAGGAGGGGTGGCGCCGCCGGTAGTGGGTGGTGGAATGGGGAGGTTTTCCTCCTTTGGTCACCTCTTCATCAAGTCACCAAGTCATCTTGCCATATGTGAATTTTGTACAGTTTTGTGCAGTCTTTTCACAAAACTGTCAGTGTGTTCCTTCCCCGGACTGTCTTGACTTCACTCCTGATTCTTCTGATTAATTTATTCTGGTCAATTCAACGTCAGGATCCTTGATATTTCTTCAGTCGGCATATGATCTTGACCTTGGATTGACTCTTGTTATCTTTTCAGCATAAAATCCTCTCCTTAGCGTGTTTTCACTTCAGTCTCTAAAATGCCCTGTGGAAATATATCGGGACTAACAGATGGATGTTAGATAGACAAACAGTCTAACTTGGGGGGTTTTACTGTGTTTTTGATTCGTATAATTGTGGTCCATCAATAAGCCTACTACGGGAAAATATTATTACCCTAGACCAACACCAGTGGATGTCTTAGTAGAAGAATCCAATGAGATTATTGCAAACTGTTATAGTGGCGGACACATCTATGAATGGAATATAGATGGCTATGCTAATCAACAAATTCATAATACAATGCATAGAATGTTGATGTACTCCACAGTTTGCAAGATTAATGGCAATAGTGATAAAAAATACTGCTAATATGATTATAGCAGGTTTTTCAGGCCAATTAAAAGGTTGGTGGGATAATTATCTCACTCTAGTTGAGAAAAATGATATTCTCAATAAAATTAAACAAGAAGGTGATAATATTGTTGAAGATGTTGTTTATACTCTGATTGTTAGTATATTAGAACACTTCATAGGAAAATACTCATCAAATGGTGAGAGTATTAGAACCTTATTGCAAAATCTTAGTTGTAAAACACTTACGGATTTTAGATAGTATAAAGATAGTTTCCTAAGTAGGGTAATGGAATTACCAGAGTGTAATAGCACTCATTGGAAGTCAAAATTTATTGATGGCTTGCCTAGTTTATTTGCTGAAAGGATTAGGAATGTCCTCAGAGGAAATCATCCTTCTATTCCTTACGAAAGTTATACCTATGGTAAACTAATTAGAGTTTGCACTCAGGAAGGAAGAACCCTATGTAATGAAATCAAGTTGAATCAGCAACTTAAAAGACAAAGTTTTATTGAAAGACAATATATGAAAGGTCCCATTTCTCTAGTGGCTTTCACATAATGAAAGGTCCCATTTCTCTAGTGGCTTTCACATAATGAAAGGTCTCATATATCTAGTGGCTTTCATACAAGGCAAAAAAAAAATCAACTGAAGAAAAAGACAAAGGTGAAAGGTCCCATCCCTCTAGTGGCTTTCACACATCGTTGAATTTTGAGGCAAATAAATGCCGACATGGAGAATCTCCATTGTTCATAAATAGTATGATTTGTTAGTGCGTAGGTCCCTCATGTTTTGGACCATCCTCTTTTATTTGTCTATAAATTAGCATGTGTGTTGAAGAAGGGAAACAAGACTTAGAACCCTTCTAAGCATAAGTCTCTACTCCTTCTTCTCTCTAAGTTTGTAAATTATTTTCAAGTTCAATAAACAAGTTTGAAGTATCCTTTGGTGCATCAACGTAAGTAAGATCCTTTACTTTCTGTATTTTTCTTTTCATTTTCGTTTCTGATGGGTAGCCTAATAGGCTAAACCCTTGATATGTGGTAAATCGATGTCAAGATTCATGACTATTCATGTTGTTGTAAAGATCTGGGTTTGAGAACAACGGACTGGTCTGGAATTAGTACAGTGATAGCATCACCAATACTGCAAGGTTTGTTAAGTTCATTAACGGGCCTACTGGCATAACTAGTTCTCCACGTCTTTCAGCACGGACCCATGGGTCACGTACCCATAACGTTTGGAAGTGTAAGTCCCGCTTAAGCCGGAGTCGGCGTTAGGGCAGTGTTCCGATTTATGGGTTAACAGTGGGTTATTGACTGACGAGAACTTGCAGTTGTGTAGTAAGTGATGACCGTTAGAACTGACTGTAATCAGAGCTGGAACTTGATCCAGAGTCTAACCCTTAGAAAATACGGTGATGAAGTCGCCAGTGACTATACCCTGGAACGGTGTAACTGGTTCTCGAAATTACCGACATATAAAAATACAAATCATAATCTGAATTACCCCAAATTTCTATAAGGGCATATCATTTTTATCGGATCACATTTCATAATCACAACTAAAGACTATTAATTTTTTGGAATCTAATAAAACTTTTTTAAAAGAAATATTCAGTAAAAGGGATATGGAGTGGTGGTGCGCTGTCCCCAAACCGAATTGACGTACCTCAATTCTTGGGCCCAGTTAGACTATAATATGATCTGTATCTTTTTTCTTATTTATAAGTATTATAATCTATTATAAAAAAAAGTATTATAATCGTATTTTAGTGAAACAATCTTATTTGATATAGGCTATTGACATAGTTACAATTCATGTCATACTAGATGAATGAATTGTTGTGACAGAAGTGATTCAAACAGTAAAGATGTAGAACAAATAATAAGAAAGACACAAGAATTTAACGTGGTTTCCCCAACAGTGTGTTGGCTACGTCCACAGACAAGAAGAGGCAGCTTGTATTCAGATTGGAGAGTATCCTGAGATACAGTGATGTAGTTTGAACTACATCGGCCGTAGCCGGACGTAGACTGACATACTAAAACAGTATGTTATGAGCTCATATTTATGGCGCTCAAGGCTACCTAAATTAACTAGGAAACCTACCCAAACTGGTTAGGAAATCATTATTAGAGGTATATTTTATTCAAACTGTATACAAATGAGACATTCACCATCTCTTAAGGACTGTACAAGGGATTTGTAGGTAGTCCCATTCCTAAAAACCTTCACGAGACTATACTCGTCCTACTAAGGCAGCCTAGGGGTTTAAAGGCTTGATGCATACGCTAAATGCATTCGTGTCCTCTACGATAGTGAGTTATCCTTTTGTTTTCATTTTAGTTAGAATTGATCACATGATACTTGAGTGGGTAGCTAATAAACGTATGGTGGTTGAGCAGTACATTCACTTGAGTATTTATTCTGTCGTCTGTTTGACATTTGTTTGGGACGAACAAATCCTAAGTGTTGAGTGTTTTGATCAGTCGATATTTTGACTAATTATTCACTACATTCGAAGAAGGATAACACTTTTTCTCCCGGCAAATTGTCCCTATATGATGTATTTCTTGAGCGTATCAGGTAAAATAGACGAATCACTGGTATATGGGCCCGAAAGAACGGAAAAGATCGACGAAAAAGGCCAAAAAAAGACTCTGCACCAAAGACAGGCCATGGCTACCGTGACATCCTCCTCATGTCACGGGTGTCACGGCTGGTATTTTCAACAGAGAAATCCAGAAGGGTCGTGACTATCGTGACATCCTCCTCATGTCACGGGTGTCACGGTAGGTGTTTTCCACAGAGAATTCAAGACGGGCCGTGACTACCGTGACATGTCTATGTGTCATGGGTGTCACAGCGCCATTACAACTCAGTAAGTTTTGCCTAGGCCGTGACATGCCGTGACATGTTCGAGTGTCACGGCACCGTCGGGGACAGAATTATCAGATTTCCTAATTTCGTTGTTGGGAAGTTTTTTGGCCTTTTTGGGTTTTGATCGGTTTTTGGGCTATAAAAGAGAAACGACCAGAGTGTTTTAAGGTGTGCTTGAATTGAGATTGAAGAACCCTAACTTGAGAGAGAAGATGGAGAACATCGAGAGAGATTAAGGATTCATCGAGCTACATCGTCGCTACGGTTAACTCATCCTTATTTTCTATTTTTACACTATTTGTGGTTAACTTACCATGAATAGTGAGTAATCTTCTTAATTTTGGGATCTTACGGATCTCGTGCCTTGTACCTAACTCTTCATGTGATCAATTAAACGTTTTTCTTTAATGCAATTCAAATATTGAATTTTATTGTGCTTAATTTTATTGTTCTTGCAAGTTTCACATTGAATGGGATTTTGCATGCTAGAACGTATTTAGGTTAATAACCAAAAGATGAATGGGTCCTAGGTATTAACCGAATTGTATGAAATTGATATTAGGTCATGGTAGCTACAATGGTAGTACATGAATTAATAGGAAAGTTGACCTTTGTCTGAAAAACCCTAAGCTTAACTAATCGAGATCGTTGATAATCCATGGATGGGTGGCATTCAACGATTGAGATTGATCTAGACAATGATCCGTGGATGGGCGGCTTGTCTAGTGTTATTTTGGTTTATTTCCATATTTGATAGCATGATGAATTTACGTGATATGATTGCATGATTAGTGGGGTTGGCACGGGTGAAGTTTGATCCTGTGATTCTTTCTCTGATCAAGTAAAACCTTTTTATTTACTGCATTTAATTTCTGCTACTTTCACCACATCAAAACCTTAAATAATTCGGAAAAGCTAAATAGGTCTCTTGTTAGCTAGTACTCACACACGTTGTTCCTTGGATCGACCCTTGGCTTACCAATGTTTATAAATATTGTTTGACTACAATTAGACCCCTAAAACATATAACTTGACAACTATAAAGGGTTAAAAATACACTTGTCAAAATGGAACTTAGTGTGATATTAGATTTAACGTGTGTAGTTTAGACAATTCCCTTTTCTTTTTTGTTGCTCATCTCTGACTTCTTTTTCTTGCTACATTCACTCTTCCCTTGGCTTTTTGCAGGTACTACTTAGTACATGACAAGGAAAACACCTAGGAGCAAGAAGTAGGCGCAGGCAACCCATCGAAGTGACTCCGGGGATCAACAGACACCTCGGGTAGACATAGAGGATGTTCCTTTAACCAGGTTAAGAGCTCGGTAATTGGCTGAGCCAAGAATGAATCAAAATCGAGCATTGCTACCTGAGCTGGTAGGGGATGACCAGCAGCATCCAGTGTAGCAACAAGTGAGCATGACACTCAAAGACTACACTGCTCCGTGACTCTCAGGTTTCCAATCTGCCATTGCACCACATGGTGTAGACAACAACAACTGGGAGATCAAAACCGGCTTCATTCAGATGGTACAGAGTAACCAGTTTTCGGGGAGGATGAATGAAGACCCTCACTAACACCTTAAGCGGTTTGTCCAGATGTGCAACACAGTGAAGACTAATGGTGTTCCTCCAGAGTCCTATTACCTGAGGCTATTCCCTTTCTCACTCTCTGACAAGGCTAGTAGATGGCTTGACAGTCATGCAGAGGGCACTTTCACTACTTGGGGTAAACTGGATGAAGCCTTTCTACAATAGTGCTTCCCACCATCAAAGACATCACATTTCAGGAACAAGATCATCTCGTTCCGCTCTATGGATGGTGAGACTCTCTACGAGGCTTGGGAGAGATACAAGGAGCTGATGAGATTGTGCCCCCACCACAACCTGGAGCTGTGGCAGATTATAGACACCTTCTATCAGGGAATGGACTAGAGGATGCGCACCTTGATAAATCAAGCAGCTGGTGGAGGACTCAATGCAGTCCCACTAGAAGAGACCTATGATATCATTGAAAAGGTAGCTCAAGACTACCACCTCTGGACGAGTGATCGAGGTAATCCTAAGGACAAGAAGGGTGTGCAAGATCTCTACCTCGCTAATAGCACTAATGATATAGCTGAGTTGACCAACACAGTAAAGATGCTTGCATCTGAAGTCAAAAATATGACGACGGACTCCTCTATGAAGTCCTCTGTTGTTGCAAATGTGGCTGTCTACTGTCAGATATGTGGCTCTTCTTGTCATTTCAAAGACAGCTGCCCGATGATGGGATAAGATAATAACGGTGGAAACCAGGAGGATGCCAATTATGTAGGGCAATACAATCAATGAACCTGTTTTGCCTCCGGATCAGGCATGAACCGGTGGGATAACCCAAACATGAATAATCCCAACCTCTCTTATAAGCCGCATAATGAGACACCATAAGGTTTCCCTTACAGACAGCAGCAAGACAATGCTCCCTACCTGCCAAGGAATCAGTACAACAACCAGGGACAACAATAACAAAATTAGCCATTCGGTGTCTCGTCAAATATGGAATCTTTGCTGACCAATTTCCTAATACAATAGGAGAAGTGGAATAAAGATCAAGAGAGGAGATCAGTAGAGCAAGAGAGGAGGTTTCAGGGGGTTGAACAGTCGATATAGCATTGACTATTCAGAATAGAATGCTGGAAACTCAGGTGGCTCAGCAAGCAAATTCGACAAATAGAGAACATGGAAAACTCCCTTCAAAGCTAGATCCGAATCCTAGGGCATCAGTGAATGCCTTCACACTCCAAGGAGGAAAACAGATTAAAATGGTGCCAGCTCAAGGCACTCAAACTCCAGCTCCAAAATTGACACCTGATTATACACTTGCTAAAGAGGAAACGTCGAAGGAAGCTGAAAACCGAGTTGAAAATTCTATGCAGACAGTGGAGCCAGCTCCTTATAGACCTCCAGTTCCATTCCCTCAGCGGCTAGTGCCTACAAGGGGGGATAAAGAATTCAAGCAGTTCGTGGATAAGATTCGTACTCTTTACATCACTATGCCCCTCACCGACGCAATCACCCAGATTCCTACTTATGCCAAATTCATGAAGGAAATTCTTACTGGGAAAAGGAAAATTAACGGAATCGAGACAGTGGCTCTCAGTGAGGAGTGTAGTGCTTCCATGCACCAGCCCATGCCACCCAAACTCGGGTAGTTTTTCTATCCCCTGCAATATTGGTGGTATTACTATTCATCGTGCTTTGTGTGATCTGGGTGCTATCGTGTCTATCATGCCATATTCTTTGTATGGTAAACTGAGTTTGGATGATCTCTGTCCTACTAATGTCACTATTCACCTTGCGAATCATTTTTTTAAAGAAAAACAATTTATTGAGGGATCAAAAGCCTGATCCAAGGCGAGATATAAACGCGTGCAGATAGAACTAAAAAGAAACAAAATGCCCTACCGAGCTATAGAAGCATTGGGACCTGTAGCACTTAACCCGAAGAGGAGATCAAGACCAAACAAAATTGTTGTCTTTCTATTTAGGACAAGATCAAGCTGAAGAGTGGGTCCCCTTTTTCTTCTGGTGACGGGATTTTTGTAGAGCTGGCATCAGGGAGGTAACCTGATCACATACCTCATTATCAATATTATGAGACACTTTGTGATCGGTCAAGCCTTTATCAGCTTTCTCTATAGGAGTACTCAAGCCTTCCTGCTCGACCTGTTCAACTTCCTTAACAAGATCCTTCAGTTCTTCAAGAATAAATTTATCATCGTCACACCCTGTCATAAAATGCATGTAAAAGGCTCGAGCGTCGACCATACCAATATCTTCACAATCAAAACTGACATCAAAGGCTCGAGCCCCAAAGGCTCGATCCTTGCGGATCGTTCTTGTAGACTCTCAAGAGGGATTCTAAAGGATGTACCCGTCAAGGTGAAGAACATTTGCATCCATGCTGATTTTATAATGCTAGACATCTCAGAAGACATAGATATTCCAATTATACTTGATAAACCATTTCTTTACACGGCTAAGGTAGTCATTGACATGGATAGAGGTTCTTAAGCCTTGCGAGTGGGCAGTGAAAGAGTTGTCTTTAATTTGCCTGACATGTGTAAGAGTCCTAGTCTGTTAGCTGACTGTGATGTACTAGACTCTGCTGATGTTGATGACCCTATTACACAGACCTCTGTTGAGTCTTATTGAGTTCTACCAGGCTGCCCGATACCAACGAATATATGCGCAGTGAGCACTGAGGGAGTAGCTAAAGCCGAACAGACCACCGAGGCAGGTAAGGAACCTTGCAAGGTAGAACTGAGACCTCTACCCCCAAGTCCCAGAAAGATTAAGAGACTGCCGCAGCTAAACGAGCTCGATGAGATTAGATTGGACTGTTATGAGAATGCCCGTATCCATAAGGAGCGGACAACGAACTGGCATGATAAGCGAATAGTGCGTAGAAAATTCAATAAAGGCGAGCGAGTTCTTCTCTACAACTCCCACCTTAGAATATTACCTGGGAAGCTACACACCAAGTGGAGTGGTCCATACACAGTGGTGAGAGCGTACCCAGACGACCAAGTGGAGCTTAGCATTGAGGGAGGAAAATCAATGGTGGTCAACGGGCAGCGCCTTAAGCATTACCATGTCCTCAAGCACCGAGAACCACCTGACGACATTGGTGATAACCTACTTCTCGGGAAGAGATCTCAGCAAGGGACTTCCCGAGAATGCTTCTAGTCCTACCTCCTTAGTTATGTCCCCCCAAGATGTTAAACTAGATCTCTTCGGGGAGTAACCCACGTTGTCCCAAGATGTTAAACTAGATCTCTTCGGGGAGTAACCCACGTTGTAAGTTTTAGTTAGTCACATTTTTCATTTGCATTGTGTGTGAACATTTCACGATTCTAAGTGTGAAGTGCCCCTTCACGATTATCGATGCTAATCTATCACTTGTGCAGCTCTATGTTTTTACTTATACATATCTACCAGCTCATGAGTCGCTTTCACTCCCTGGGCATCGCTTAATCTCTATGAATATCGAGCTATCACAAACGAGGGAAGTTCCTAAGCGCCTTTTCTTATCTTTTATTTCTTTGCTTAGGGACTAAGCTCATTTTTAAGTGTGGAGTGGATAGCGCATAGTCACATACATTGCACGTCACACATTCACTCTTGCATATGCTCAACCGTTTATGTATTGCGATTGAAATCCTCATTTTTCTACGATACTCCTTGATTGATTGTCATTCGTTTGGATTCAAAGTCTAGGACTTGAAATAGTTTTATTCGTGTGTGTATTCTCTCGTGTCAGTATCATTTCTAGCATTTGCCTATCATGTGTTTTACGTATTTCTTGAAGCATGTTTGAGACTTGATATTAGTAGGCACCGATACAAAATGTCAAAAAACTTAAATTGCATCTCTTTTTCTGGGTGACCTTAGTACTAATATGTGTTTCTATACACTTGTTGTGATTTGCATGCGCCCGCCTTTACTCATACACTATGTCAAGTTTTAATTGCGGAGTTAGAAAGAGAAAAATAGTCAAAAAGAGGGGCAAAAAATAGGTCCTAAATCAAGAACAAAGTCTGAATTTTCAAATGAGGGTGAAAAATTGACCCTAAGCATAGTTGTTTTTTGCAGAAAAAAACAGAAAAAAATAATACCAAGGGAAAAGTGAGAAAAGTGACCCCTTGTGTATGAAAAAAAAGAATTTCTGCCCCCTTTTGCTTGATGTAGTGTATTCCACCTTTTTATTGCTGCAATCATGACTTGTTTTGAGAATTCATGTACTAGATACTAAGAGACGATCCTCGTGCTTGCACTGAAATTTTGATGTGATTTTCATACTATATTTTAGAAATTCTTAAGCCAGGCTACTCTTCTCTTACGAGTCATTGCCTAGTCATTGGCACTTGAGAATGAGCTTTGCGCCAAGAGCCCGTGGACTATCCCTAGATAGCATAGGTGAATGGCGAGCATGTTTTGTGTGACTATTCATGTTCTTATTGCGTTGTTATAGAACTATTAAGAACATGTGCTGAGTTGCTTGCTAGTCGTGTGTGCTGGCCATTTGAATGCATAACTCGTTTAATCTATGATTGTCTGACAACTTTGATGAAGATGTTTGACATGAAGTCAAGGTAACACAATGAATCCAAGGTATGACATGACTTTACTGTGATTCGTTGAACATCATTTCATGCATACACGTTAGTTAGTTGTACATGGGATTTGTAGGTAGTGCCATTCCTGAAAACCATCACGAGACTATACTCGTCCTATTAGGGCAGCGTAGGGGTTTAAAGGCTTGATGCATACACTAAATGCATTCGTGTCCTCTACGACAGTGAGTTATCCTTTTGTTTTCATTTTAGTTATAATTGATCACATGACACTTGAGTGGGTAGCTTATAAATGTATGGTGGTTGAGTAGTACATTCACTTGAGTATTTATTCTGACGTCTGTTTGACATTTGGTCAGGACGAACAAATCCTAAGTGTGGAGTGTTTTGATCAGTCGATATTTTGACTAATTATTCACTACATTAAATGAAGGATAACACTTGTTCTCCCGGAAAATTGTTCATAGTTGATGTATTTCTTGAGCATTTCAGGTAAAATAGATGAATCACTGTTCCATGAGCCTGAAAGAATGGAAAAGATAGACGAAATAGGTTGAAAAAGGACTCTACCCCAAAGATAGGCCGTGGCCACCGTTAGCGGTGGACAAAACCCGACTCGACCCGATAACGCGGCCCGACCCGGTCCACTTAATGTCGGGTTAGGGTCCACTTAACCAACCTGGTATATTTTTCGGGCCAGGTTAGGGTTGAGACTCGGGTTACCCGATTTCATAAGTAATATAATAAATACTAGATTTTTAATTAGATTCAAACCTTATACCTTATATGAATAAAAATTTATTTGAGTCTCGTGATATATCACGCTACATATGAATATGTAATTGATTTGCAATGAAAAATAAAACTGTAATACTAAACTTTAACGTATTTTTATCATGATAGATGACCATGCATGTTTTCTGCCTTTTATAAATTTGTAGTTTTAGGGTCGGGTTCGGGTTCACATTATTGACCCGGTCTTTCGGGCCGGGTTAGGGTTCGAATAAATGACCCGATCATTATTTCGGGCCGGGTTAGGACCAAGCACAACCCGTCCCACGCCCACCCCTAGCCACCGTGACATCCTCCTCATGTCATGGGTGTCACGACATGGATTTTCGACAGAGAAATCCAGAAGGGCCGTGACTACCATGACATCCTCCTCATGTCACGGGTGTCACGGTAGGTGTTTTCCACAGAGAATTCAAGACGGGCCGTGACTACTGTGACATGTCTATGTGTCACTGGTGTCATGGTGCCATTACAACTCAGTAAGTTTTGCCTAGGCCGTGACATGATCGAGTGTCACGGGTGTCACGGCACCGTCAGGGATAGAATTATCAGCTTTCCTAATTTCATTTTTGGGAAGTTTTTGGGCCTTTTGGGTTTTGATCAGTTTTTGGGCTATAAAAGAGAAACGACCAGAGTGTTTTAAGGTGTGCTTGAATTGAGATTGAAGAACCCTAACTTGAGAGAGAAGACGGAGAACATCGCGAGAGATTGAGGATTCATCGAGCTACATTGACGCTATGGTTAACTCATCCTTAATTTCTATTTTTACACTATTTGTGGTTAACTTACCATGAATAGTGAGTAGTCTTCTTAATTCTGAGATCCTACGAATCCCGTGCCTTGTACCTAACTCTTCACGTGATCAATTAAATGTTTTTCATTAATGCAATTCAAATATTCAATTTCATTGTGCTTAATTTTATCGTTCTTGCAAGTTTCACATTGAATGGGATGTTTGCATGCTAGAACGTATTTAGGATAATTACTAAAAGATGAATGGGTCCTAGGTATTAATCGGATTGTATGAAATTGATATTAGGTCATGGTAGCGACAATGGTAGTACATGAATTAATAGGAAAGTTGACCTTTGTCTGAAAAACCCTAAGCTTAACTAATCGAGATCGTTGATAATCCGTGGATGGACGGCGTTCAATGATTGAGAGTGATCTAGACAATGATCCGTGGATGGGCGGCTTGTCTAGTGTTATTTTGGTTTATTTCCATATTCAATAGCATGATGAATTTACGTGATATGATTGGCACGGGTGAAGTTGGATCCTAGGATTCTTTTTCTGATCAACCAAAACCTTTTTATTTACTGCATTTAATTTCTGCTACTTTCACCACATCAAAACCTTAAATAATTCGAAATAGCTAAATAGGTCACTTGTTAGCTAGTACTCATACACGTTGTTCCTGGATCGACCCTTGGCTTACCAAGGTTTATAAATTTTGTTTGACTGCAATTAGAACCCTAAAACATATAACTTGACAACTATAAAGGGTTACAAGTTCGCTTGTTAGTCTTCTTGTTCTTCTGGTGGATGTCAGTCCTTCATGAAGTTTCAGAACTCATCCCAGTCCTCAAATGCCTCTTATAGTCAAGGAGGGAGGCCAACTTCAAAAAACAGGAATAGAAAACCTCTTTTTTGTACTCACTGTCAGCAACAAGGTCATGTGAAGGAGACTTGCAACAAGCTTCATGGGTATCCTCCGGGATACAAGTTCACAAACAACAAGGGAGCTAACTCTGGTAATAGAGCTGTAGCTAACAATGTTGTTGCTGAAGTTTCTTCTGCAGGCACTGAGACAAAGGATCAGGGTAATTGCAAAGAAGCTCCATCTGTGTCTCTAAGCTCTTTGCGAATTACTCAGGATCATCAGAACAAACTGATGGTGTTTTTAGGGGAGAGTGGAGCTCACACCACTGGTCACATTGTAGGTATTACTTGTCTCTCATGCATAACTGTGAGTCAAGGTACTTGGGTAATTGATAGTGATGCCACAGATAATATTACTCCTCATGCTCATCTCTTGTCAAACATTACTAGTCTTCAAGTCCCTGCTAGTGTCTGGTTACCTAATGGGAAGAGAGTGCTTGTTACCCACACTGGTAATTATCAGTTGAATAAATTTCTCAAGCTCGCTGAAGTTCTTTTTGTCCCTCATGTCAGATTTAATTTGCTAACTGTTGCCGAACTTGTTAAAGATGCTAAGTTGAAAGTTGTCTTTACTGAAAATGGTTGCTCAATACAGGACCAAGCAAATCAGATTTTGCAAGGGACTGGTGACCTTATATCACTTCAAGTCTGCCGATTCTTCCACATGTCTGGCTATTGACAAGGATATGAATCTATCTACTCTTGGTATTACAGATTGGGAGATTTTACTTTCAATAAACGAATTAGTACTTTGAAACATTCAGTTCCTAATATCAGTTGTAAAGGCTCTCATTTACATTGTTCTGTTAAAACCTCAAGCTAGACAAATAAGGTTTCCATTTCCAATTAGTACAAGTATCAGTCATTCTCTTTTTGAGCCGATTCATGTTGATATTTAAGGTCCTTATAAGGCCCCTCACATTTCTGGAGCCAAGTGTTTTCTGACTATTGTTGAAGATATGTCTAGGGTCACTTGGACCTATTTGATGAAAGCCAAAAGTGAAGCTGTTGATCACTTGATCAGTTTTTACTTAATGATTCAAACTCAATTTGGCTGTTCTATCAAGACTGTGAGGACTGACAATGGAGATGAGTTCCTAAGCAGTAAACTCTCTTCTTTTCTCAAGTCTAAAGGATGTGTTCAACAAACATCTTGTACTTATAGTCCTCAACAAAATGGACTAGTTGAAAGAAAGCACATATATTTGCTTGAGGTTGCAAGGGCCATCAAGTTTCAGTCTAAGGTGCCTGATTATCTGTGGGGAGATTGCATTCTTACCTCTACTTATATCATCAATAGACTACCCTCTTCAATCTTAAAGGCCAAACACCTTTTGAGGTATTTTTTTTATAGAGAAAACCTGATTATTCTCATATAAAAGTTTTTGGTTGTTTGTGTTACATGACAAACATTGCTCCTGTAAAATCAAAATTTGACACTAGAGCCATTCCTTGTATTTTCTTGGGGTATGTTTTTAATCAAAAGGGTTACAAGGTCTTTGATATGCAGAATCAAGTCACTCATGTCTCTAGAGATGTTATCTTTGTTGAGGATCAATTTCGTTGTGCTGAAAATGGAAATCAAAAATCAGATGCATAAATTGAAGAACAGACTACTGTTCCTCTACCCAGTTGTTCCACCTCTGCTGGTACTGATTTGTTGATTCCATCAGTTCCTGTCATTACTGATCATGATGAAGTTCCTGCAGGCCCTACTCATCCTGAGAAGCCTACTGGTCTGCAACAACCACTTAAGAGAACCAACAGGGCTACAAGACCTCCTCAATCTCTAAGTGACTATGTTTGCAACACCATTGTGAGTATCAAGACTGAGTATCCTATTCACAAGTTTGTGGATTATTCTATCTGTTCAGCTACTCATCAACATTATCCCTTGCAATTTTTATCTGATGATGAACCAACTTGTTACACCAAGGCCTCAAAGGATCCCAAATGGAATGAAGCTATGATAGCTGAACTCAAGGCTCTCAATAGCAACAATACTTGGGAGATTACTGACTTACATCCAGGTAAAAATCCTATTGGGTCAAAGTGGATTTATAGAATCAAAAGGAACTCTGATGGCATAATGACAGAGCCTTGTCGTGAGACAATGTGCAAAATAAATTTATAAGTCCACTACTTGTCACTTCACTATTGGGTAGTAAAGCGGTAAGTAGGGGTCGAACCCAAGGGAATTAGTGGATAGTTGTTCTTTGAGGAAATTTGTACAGAAATTTAAGTGCAATTGGGGTTGGTTGTGGTTTTAGTACTGAAAAGTAAATGATTGAAAGTAAGGAAAGTAAATACAGAATTGAAAGTAAATACTGAAAAGTAAAGTGCTGGAACAGTCGAGTTCAATATCAACCGCAAACACACTTTTGGTTTGTCGCACGCTGTATTTCAAGCGCAATATGTGCCAAACTTATGTTGGATTGATGTTGAACAAGTCTGTAGTGAAAGTAAAGTGCGGAAATGTAAATACTGAAAGTAAGTGCGGAAATGTAAAGACTGAAAGTAAGTGCGGAAAGTAAATTGCTGGAACAGCCGAGTTCAATATCAACTGAACAACATACTTTTGGTTTGTCGCCCGCTGTATTTCAAGCGCAATACGTACCAAAGTTATGTTGGATTGTTATTGAAAGCGTCTGTAGTAAGCGGAAATGTAAAGACTGAAAGTAAGTGCGGAAAGTAAATTACGGAAAGTAAGGTTAGGTACTGAAAGTAAAGTTAGTGACTGAATGTAAAGGTACTGAAAAGTAAAGTTAGTTGCGGAAAGTAAAGTTAGTTGCTAAAAGTAAAGGGTACTGAAAGTAAACAGTTGATATTGAGACTGAAAGTAAAGTGACAAGTTGTGTTTTAATTAAGGGAAAGGATTCGGTTTTTAGGGGCCTTGTATCATAGTTTCGTTCATCATTGACCTCTAATGATCATACTAAGTGTTCAAAGATGTATCAAGGCCATTTCTAGCACTCGACTTGCCACACCATCTAGTCCTTTTCAAGACATAGAGCACTTGTTCTAGTTAGGCTAATTTCTCCTTTCAAAGTATCTTAGCTTATGTGCATCCACTTGATCAATCATTTCCGATCAACCAAGTGGTGTTTTAAAGAGGTTGAACTCCATGGAAAAAGCTTTGCTCTTTCGAGCCTCCACTTAACCATGTATGTTCACGAACCCCATGGAAGAGCTTTGCTATTTTGAGCCTCCACTCAACCATGTATGTTCTAACCTAATATATGTCACATAGAACAAGTTTGAACACGAAGAAGCACTAAGAAAAGGGTCTAAAAACGGTTTTATGATACAAGCACACCCCTTCAACCGAATGAAGGGTTTAGCTACGAGTATCCTTAGAAGTGGATACCATAGCTAAGTGCTTAGAAAAGTAAAGGTTTTGGTTTTGAAAGACAAAGAAAGTAAAGGTTTTGAAAAGTAAAAATTCAAGAAAAACAAGAGTACTCAAGAACCAATAAGAGTACTCAAGAACAAGTAAATCTTAGACAAGAAAAGTAAAGAGAGGGCTCGGTTTTGGACAAGAGGGTTTCGGTTTTGGACCAGGAAATAAAGAGGGTTTGGGATCAAGAACACACTCAAGAACACACTCAAACTCAAGAACAAACAAGAGCTTTTGATTCAAAGTAAAGTGTTTACAAGGATTTTGAGTACAAAACTAGAGAGATAAGTAACCAAGGACAAGTGACATGAGGTTTTTTGTGTCTAGGAGATGTGTTTCAAGGAGGGCTCTTCCTCCTTTTATAGCCAAATGTGGCGGTTTAGAGGTGGTAGTGGAGTGGGATATTTCCTCCCAAAAGCCTTCGGTTCTCCCTCAACTCCGGTTAGACTTTGGTTTGCTCTTCGGTTGGACTTGTTTGACACCAAAGGGTGCACAAGCCTTGCACATGGGCGGCTATGGAGTGGATTGAGGCAAAGGGCATCCACTTGAGCTCTTGATCTTTGTTGAGGCTTGGAACATGTCATTGGGACTTAGTTGTGGCTTAGTTTCTTCCCAAAGGTCAACCGAAGTGAATAGTTTGCCCTAACCGGGAAATAAGTAGTTTGGTTGGACTTCGCTGAATTTTGACCGGAGTTGGGCTAGAATGATCGGAGCAAGGTCGTGGTTGGATGTGGCATGATCGGAGAATCGTCGGAAGCTCACCGGAGCATGGCCGGAGCATGGCCGGAGCTGCCGGAATCTTGGCCGGAGTAGATTGCATCGAAGACCATTGATTCTGAACGACAAGATCAATACAAGCATGTTTCATCAAGGACGTTAAGCCGGATTTTGGCCAGAGAATGGCCAAAATCCCAAAACTTTCGAAATTGTCCTTGATTGGTCTTGACCGAGCTCGGGTCCTTTGCCTTGCGTTCTTGTCCAAACGCCGATGGTTCTAGCCTTTTTGAGTGATTCAAGTCCAGGTCCATGAAGGTTGTTAAGGTTGAATTTGATCGTAGCGTGGTCGTGTCCTTGAATGGCCTATAACGTGGTCCCTTGGCCTAGGATGGCTTAAATTTTGGACCATGCGTTCCTTGCCTTTTGAGTGTTGATTTGGAACGACATTCTTCATAGAAATCGAATGCCATAGTTGGTTTTGTTGGAACGCCGCCGGAGATAGGTCGTGGCCTGAAATGAAGCTCGCGTCCGGCTTTGGTCTACCGGGCTCGGCACAGGCGCTCGGGCGCACTCGGACGCGGACGCAAGCGTCCAGACTTTCTCGGATGCTGGCCACGGACGCGCCTTAGTTTTCTCGGCACTCGGGACTTGGTTCCCGGCACTCCCGGCACTTGGGACTTGGTTCCCGGCACTCCCGGCACTTGGGACTTGGTTCCCGGCACTCCCGGCACTTGGGCCCGGCACCTCTCGGCAGGGACCGGAGGTCCTCGGTACGAGCTCCCGGGCGCGTCTGGCATTTCCAGGACGCGGCCCGACATTTCTTGGTCCCGGCTGGGCTCTCTTGACTTGTAATCCATTTTTGGTTTAAGAACCCCCCCCCCCCCCCCTTTAGCTCGTTTTTTCTCTAAACCTCAAAATAGCCTGTACAATAAAAATGGAACTAACAAGTAAACGTTGTTAAGAAAAAGTATCTAATTTGGTGGGTTTAACTATCTTAATGAATCATATAAATATGGTCCATCAGATCACCCCACACTTATACTTGTTCGTCCCGAACAATGCTATTTGAAAGAGGTGGCACAAAATCCAAGTAAACTTTAAATAAGAAAGTGGGAATGTGTGACTAGGCTTATCCTATTCATGCAATACTTACTTGTTTCCAAACTAAACCGTGTAAATACTTAGAAGAAACTTGATACTTGTACCTTCGAGCCGAGATGCAAATTAGTTCGGATGATTCAGGAGATAGCCCTTTTCGCGAGGCAAATGCGAAAGATAAATTTATAAGTCCACTACTTTAGTGACTTCACTATTTGGGTAGTAAAGCGGTAAGTAGGGGTCGAACCCAAAGGAAATTGGTGGATAGCAGTTCTTTAAGGATTTTATACAGAAATTAAATGTGATTGGGGTTGGTTGTGGTTTTAGTACTGAAAGTAAATTGCTGGAAAGTAAATGACTGAAAGTAAAGTGCTGAAAGTAAATTGCTGGAAAGTAAATGACTGAAAGTAAAGTGCTGAAAGTAAATTGCTGGAACAGTCGAGTTCAATATCAACCAAACAACATACTTTTGGTTTGTCGCACGCTGTATTTCAAGCGCAATCCATACCAAATGTATGTTGGATTGATATTGAAAGCATCTGTAGTAAGCGAAAAGTAAAGACTGAAAGTAAATGTGCGGGAAGTAAATGACTGAAAAGTAAAGTGCGGAAAGTAAATGACTGAAAAGTAAAGTGCGGAAAGTAAATGACTGAAAAGTAAAGTGCGGAAAGTAAAGTGCTGGAACAGTCGAGTTCAATATCAACTGCAACACACTTTTGGTTTGTCGCACGCTGTGTTTCAAGCGCAATCTGCGCCAAAGTTATGTTGGATTGATGTTGAGCAAGTCTGTAGTAAGCGTACGGAAATGTAAAGACTGAAAAGTAAAGGTACTAAAAATAAGTGCGGAAAGTAAAGTGCTGAAAAGTAAAGTGCGTAAAGTAAAGTGCGTAAAAGTAAAGTACTACAAGTAAAGTTAGTTGCGGAAAGTAAAGTTAGTTGCGGAAAGTCAAGTTAGTTGCGGAAAGTAAAGTTAGTTGCTGAATGTAAAGGTACTGAAAGTAAAGGGTACTGAAAGTAAACCGTTGATAATGAGACTGAAAGTAAAATGACAAGTGATGTTTTGATTGAGAGAAGGATTCGATTTTAGGGGCCTTGTATCATAGTCCGTTCATCATTGACATCTAATGATCGTTCTAAGTGTTCAAAGATGTATCAAGGCCATTTCTAGCACTCGACTTGCCACACCGTCTAGTCCTTTTCAAGACATAGAGCACTTGTTCTAGATAGGCTAATTCCTCCTTTCGAAGTATCTTAGCCTATGTGCATCCACTTGATCAATCATTTCCGATCAACCAAGTGGTGTTTAAAAAGGGTTGAACTCCATGGAAAAGCTTTGCTCTTTCGAGCATCCACTTAACCATGTATGTTCACGAACCCCATGGAAGAGCTTTGCTCTTTCGAGCCTCCACCCAACCATCAATGTTCTAACCTAATATATGGCACTAGAACAAGTTTGAACACAATAGAAGCACTAAGAAAAGGGTCTAAAACATTTGCATGATACAAGCACACCCCTTCAACCGAATGAAGGGTTTAGCTACGAGTATCCATGGAAGAGGATATCATAGCTAAGTGCTAAAAAAGTAAATGGTTTTCGGTTTTTGAAAGACAAAGAAAGTAAAGGTTTTGAAAAGTAAAAACTCAAAAACAATAAGAGTACTCAAGAACCAACAAGAGTACTTAAGAACAAGTAAATCTAAGACAAGAAAAGTAAAGAGAGGGCTCGGTTTTGGACAAGGAAATAAAGAGGGTTTGGGATCAAGAACACACTCAAGAACACACTCAAACTCAAGAACAAACAAGAGCTTTTGATTCAAAGTAAAGTGTTTACAAGGATTGTGAGTACAAAACTAGAGAGATAAGTAACCAAGGACAAGTAACATGAGGTTTTCTTTTGTGTCTCTAGGAGATGTGTTTCAAGGAGGGCTCGTCCTCCTTTTATAGCCAAATGTGGCGGTTTAGAGGTGGTAGTGGAGTAGGATATTTTCTCCCAAAAGCCTTCGGTTCTCCCTCAACTCCGGTTAGACTTTGGTTTGCTCTTCGGTTACTCTTCGGTTGGAGTTTGGTTTGAGCCAAAGGGCAAGGCACATGGGCATGGCACATGGGTGGCTAGAGCTTGGTGAGCCAAGGGGAATGCACTTGACTTGTGGATTGGCTTGCATTAAAAACCCACAAACTTGGCTTGCAAATATTTCAAGCCAACCAATTTTGGCCTTGGTTGCTCCTCAAGTGAGCTTAGTTGGACCTCAAAGGGCAACTACTTGATTAGTTGAGGCTTGGGCAACTGCTTTAGACTTGGTTGTGCTTTGGGCAAGTCCCTTGAACTTGGTTGAGGTATGGTTTCAAACCAAAAGATCAACCGATGTGAATAGTATAACCTAACCGGGAATTAAGTAGTTTGGTTGGACTTCACCGAATTTTGATCGGAGTTGGGCTAGAATGACCGGAGCAAGGTGGTGGTTGGATTTGGCTTGATCGGAGCATCACCGGAAGCTCGCCGGAGCATTGCCAGATAGTGGCCGGAAGTTGGCCGGAGCTGTCGAAATCTTGGTCGGAGTAGGTTGGGTCGAAGACCGTTGATTCTGAACGACAAGATCAATACAAGCATGTTTCGTCAAGGAAGTTAAGCCGGATTTTGGCCGGAGCATGGTCATGGCCCGGAGTTGAAGTTTTCCTCGGGCCCTCGGTCGACCGGGCCCGGGCGCTGCTCTCGGCGCGGTCCTGGTTCTCTCGGACTCGGCTCTCGGTGCTCTCGGATGTGGGTCTCGGCACGGGCGCTCGGACCTCTCGGCACGGGTGCTCGGCTCACTCGGCACGGGTGCTTGGCTCTCTCGGCACGGGTGCTCGGCTCTCTCGGTACGGGTGCTCGGCTCTCGGCTGGGCTCTTCGGTCCGTTTTGACTTGTAATCCCTTTTTTGGCATTAAGAACTCCTTTTTAGCTTGTTTCTTCTCTAAACCTCAAAATAGCCTGTAGAGCAAAAATGGAACTAACAAGTAAACGTTGTTAAGACAAAGTGTCAAATTTGGTGGGTTTAACTATCTTAATGAATCATATAAATATGGTCCATCTGATCACCCCACACTTATACTTGTTCGTCCCGAACAATGCTATTCGAGAGAGAAACACAAAATCCAAGTAATAAGCTCTAAATAAGAAAGTGAGAATGTGGGACTAGATTTATCCTATTCATGCAATACTTACTTGTTACCAAACTAAACCGTGTAAATACTTAGAAGAAGCTTGATTTTTGTACCTTCGAGCCGAGATGCAAATTAATTCGGATGATTCGGGAGATAGCCCTTTTCAGGCTCCTGGACTGCATTCTCGGGACCGACTCGCACTATATGGTTAACTTGTAGCTTTCTCTAGCACATGATTTGGTTCGGGTTTCAATGATCTGAGCTCTTTGATTTCCTTTTGATGAGGAACAGCTTTTGAAGTGATTTGGTCTTTGGCCTTCGATTTTGAATTGGAGTTTCTTCACTTTTGTTTCGGTTAAAACCTTCACAATTTTGGCCTTTGGCCTTTGATTTGCTTCTTTGAGCTTTGCTACTTTGTGATTTGCTTGTCCATTTTCTCAACCTTTTGGGAGGTCCAATCATCGCCCGAGAGCATATGGAAATACCTCCCCGCTCTTTCTTATCCTCGCCGTTTTGCGCAGGTCAAGATGAGGGTCGCTCATCTATTTTCTCGGCTACTCGGACTAGAGTTAGGACGGTTTGATTCCCGTCTCTCCTCTTGCATAAACGCTGCACGGCGGAGATGACTCTGAATTCACTAAAACCCGAAGTGCAGCCTCCACTGACTTCGTAATCCATAGAGCGAAATCCGATCCTTTGAGTTCTTGCCAAGCCTCTCTAGGGCATTTTATGTCAACTCCACATCCCCTGTATATCTTAGCACAAAGGGACAAATGAGAAGTTACATCCTCAAGTTTTTATACAGTTGAGATTTCACAAGGTAAATGCTTGAATTTAGATCTATCTTTTTCACATTCTCAAGTTCATATTTTCAAAAAGATAATATTAAGGGAAAAGGAAAAAAGAAAGCATGTAAAACAACTATGTGCAAAGGCAGTTCTCACCCCACACTTTTGAACGAAGGCGTGCCTCACGTCATGATTTAGTTCAAAAGCCGATTGCAAGCAAATATTTACAAGAAAGGAAATGGGTGAGTACTACTTAAGGCAAAAACTAAATGACAAAAATTAAAATGACTGAAAATAAGATAGATGTCGGGTTACCTCCCGACCAGTGCCTTTGTTTAACGTCGTTGGCTCGACAGTACCTCACTCAGGAGGGATCTGGGTCCCATGGGCGGCTTAGGTCATATTTTGCTGCGACTCCTGTATTGATCCTTGCTTTGACCTTCCTTGATTTCTTGTGGGATGATGTGCTCGGGCCAGGACTCCATTGTCCGGGCAGATTTTCCTTCCAATTTCTCTGAGAAGGCGGGGATCTTTTGACCATAGCTGTTGGTCTTTTGAGTCGGGCTCTCTTGTGTTCAGGGCTGCTGAAAGATGCTTGTCGTCAGAGCAAATGTACAAATAAATTTATAAGTCCGCTACTCGCGACGTCACTACTGGGTAGCAAGTGGTAAGTAGGGGTCGAACCCAAGAGAGTCAGTGTGGATTAGTTGTTCTTTAGTGAAGCTTATGCAGAAATTAAATACGATTGGGGTTGGGTTTGAGTGTGTTTTGAGAACTGAAAGTAAATTACAGCAGTTGATAATAGATTATAAGGAAATGATTCGGTTTTAGGGGCCTTGTATCATATTTGTTTATCATCGACCGCTAATGATCATACCAAGTGTTCGAAGATGAATCGAGGCTATTCCTAGCACAAGACTTGCAACATCGCGTAGAACACTTGAAATGATCATGCTAAATGTTCAAAGATGAATCGAGGCTATTCCTAGCACAAGACTTGCAACATCGTTTAAAACACTTGTTCTATTTAGACTAATTCCTCCTTTCGAAGTATCTTAGCCTTATGTGCATCCATTTGAATTCTTTGTCCAGTTTCCAAATGGTTTTTAAAGATAAGCCGAACTCCTCGGATAAGCTTGCCCATTTGGTCCCCTTGGTCCGGTTACAAATGGTCCACTTACCCGAGTATGATCACGAACCCCCATAGAAGAGCTTTGCACGTTAAAGCGTCCACTCAACCTTGGAGATTCTGACTTGATATATGGCACATAGAACAAGTTTTGAACATAAAGGTGTACTAAGAGTAAGATCTATAACATTTATAATACAAGTACACCCCTGCGACCGAGTACAAGCTTTTAGCTTCTTGTATTCATGTCAAGGAATACAAGCAAACTGTTGTCTTGAACAAGGGTACCGAATAATAAAATAACTTGAAAGTAAAAACAAATAATACTTGAAAGTAATTTTATACCTTACAATAAGCGGAGGAGAGGAGCTCCTAGGCAAGATCCAAGCGCCAAAAGTAGCTCCAAAATGAAGAACAATATTTATTGAAAGTGAAGAGAAGAGGGTTAAGCCCTCTATCTCTCTAAAACATTACAAGTTTTTTGGATTGTGGGATGATACAAATGAGGAGGAGATGGCCTCCTTTTATAGCCAAAGGAGGAGGAGATGGGTGGTGGAGATGGTGGCACTTGGTTTTCATCCAAGGGAGGAGGAGGAGAAGGGAGGAGTGCATGGAAAGTTTGCTTGGAGAGCAAGTAGCCGCCACTTATGGATAAGGATGGAGGAGATGAGTCATCCTCCTCCTTATCCTCCCAAAAGCCATCGGTTTGACCGGAATTTGACCAGAACTTCTTGAGTTTTATAGAGTGTATTCTAAATGAAAATGGCATTCTAAGATGATCTCAAGAAGGAACCTAAGCCAAATTCTGCTTGTAACATGGTCGAAATCCCGAATCGGATAAAATTGCCATTGTTTGGCCTTTACCGGGCTTGGTGCCTTTGCCTTGCGTTCTTGTCCATTTGCCGACTGTTGTAGCATATTTGAGTGATTCCAAGTCGGTTCCATGAAGGATGTTAAGGCTAGTTTTGAGTGTAGCATGGTCGTGACCTGGAATGACTCGTACTTCATTTTCCGCTTAAAAACTCCTCCTTAGCATGTTTTCTCTCTAAGCGCCAAAATACCCTGTAGAAATATATCGGGACTAACAAGTAGAAGTTAAATAGACCAACAGTCTAATTTGGTGGGTTTTACTGTGTTTTTGATTCGTATAATTTTGGTCCATCAGATCACCCCACACTTTTAGTTTTTCGTCCCGAACAATGCTATTAAAGGGCGGCACTCTAAGTTTGGTTTTAAAATATGAAAATTAGACTGTGGGACTCGATTTATCCTAATTCATGCATTACTTACTTATTACCAAATTGAACTGTATAAATAAATAGAAGAAACTTGATACGTGTACCTCCGTGCCGAGATGCAAATTATTCCGGATGTTTCGGGAGATAGCCCTTTTCAGGCTCCTGGACTGCAGCCTCGGGATTGTCTCTCACTATATGGTTTCCTAGAAGCT
Source organism: Rhodiola kirilowii (assembly GCA_033675215.1). Taxonomy (NCBI): domain Eukaryota; kingdom Viridiplantae; phylum Streptophyta; class Magnoliopsida; order Saxifragales; family Crassulaceae; genus Rhodiola; species Rhodiola kirilowii. Next base: position 211,412 of record JAUCNB010000082.1, read on the forward strand.
TTCTCTAGCACGTGATTCGGTTCGGGTTTCACTGGTTTGAGTACTTTGATTTTTTCTTTTGGCGAGGGACTGGTTTATTTAGTGAATCGGCCTTTGGCCTTTGATTTGACTCTTTGAGTACTTCACTTTTTGTTTGGTTAAAACCTTCACAATTTTGGGCCTTTGGCCTCTTGATTTGCTTCTTCGAGATTTTCGCCTTTTTGTGGCTTTGCTAGTCCATTTTCTCAAGCCTTTTGGGAGGTCCAATCATCGCCCGCATGCCTATGGAAATACCTCCCTGCTCCTCTCATCGTTGTTGTTTCGAGGGGGTCAAGATGAGGGTCGCTCATCTATTTTCTCGGCTACTTTGACTAGAGAGAGGACGGTCTGATTCCCATCCTCTCCTTTTTCTTTTTGCATAAACACTGCATGGCGGAGATGACTTCAATCTTCACTGAAACCCGAAGTGCAGCCTCCACTGACTTCGAAAACCATATAGTTTGATTTGATCCTTCGATTGCTTGCCAAGCCTCTCTAGGGCATTTCTATCAACTCCACATCCCTAGTTTATCTCAGCACAAAGAGACAAATGAGAAGTTACGTTCTAAGTTTTTAGACAGCTGAATTTTCACAAGGTAAATGCATGAATTTCGGTCTATCTTTTTCACATTCTGAAGTTCATATTTTCAAAAAGATACACTAAAAAAGAAAAAGTTTTTTAATTATGTACACATGCGGATCTCACCCCACACTTTTGAACGAAGTCGTGCCTTTCAGCACTACTTAGTTCAAAAGCCATGCAAGTAGATATTATATGAGAAGAAAATGACATTAAGGAAAAGGGAAGGACAGAACTCCCTTTAAGGTGTCGAGTAAACGACATGGCATGAGGCTGGATAATCGAGGGAGTTCGGCTGGGGCCTTGAACTCTTGGCATATGCCTGGCTGGCTTGATGTTGCACCCATGTCCAATTCCTGAATAGTCATTTCTTCTATGCACCAAGTGGGTGAGAGCGACTTATTGATAAAAACTAAAAGATAGAAAATAAAAAAATAGAAAGTAAGATAGTGTTGGGTTACCTCCCGACCAGTGCCTTTGTTTAACGTCGTTGGCTCGACAATACCTCAATCATGGATCATAAGGTCGGATCCCATGGGTGGGTGAGGTCAAACTTCTTCTCGGCAGCCCTTTTGCTCCGAGAGGGTGAGGTTTCTTCGACCATAGCTGCTGGTCCAATGAGTCGTGCTTGCCTGTTACTCCTTCCGGGTTTCCATTCTTTCGGCACATGTCTTTGTCGCCTCTTCATGTTGGAATAGTTAGCACCTTTGCGATTTTGGAAGTTTGGTTTTGTGCCATCAAATGTAGGCGACATTAAGCATGCGCCTTTGCCAATCCTCTTCATTGTGGCAGTGATGGATGGTTGTCTTGGAACGAGTGATTTTTCAGGCGGTTTTCTCTGTTGAGTCGTGGTGAGTGGGAGCTCCATTGATCGCTTTTCTTGCCCTTGTTCTGCCTCAAACTCACCTTGCACCTTAGCGTTAATCACTTCATTTTCAGGGGCTGTGATCCGCATACAAACCGAAGGGAAAAGTTGGGGAACTTCCACCATAAGGGCCAGGTCTTTCTTGGACAGTTTGATAATGAGGACCAGGCCTGCCTTAGGTGCTTCGATAGTGAGGATCGGGCATGTTTCGGTTGCTTCGAGCGCAAGGATCGGGCCTGCTGTGACTTCTTCGGTTAATTCGGTAGTGGGGTCCGGGTGTGTCTCGGGCATATTGGTGATGAGGACCGGTTCAAGTGGCTCGGCTGGTTTGGCAATGAGAACCGGGCCTAATTTGGCCGGTTCTTCTTTGGTTATTTGCGAGTCCTCATCCTCAGTTGGCTCTGTGGGCTCCAATATTGGCTCCTTTAGAGCCTCCTTCACGTCCATTACTGCCCTTGTACTGATGTCTTCTCTCGGCTTTGTTGCGGGCAAGCTCGTAATGGGTGTGGTGTCGGGCTTGTTTTGTACTGAGTCCACTTCCATCGTTGGTGCCTTATCGTCAGTTTGGTGCCACTGACCCTGTATTGTGTTCTTTGCCAAATCATTTATGAGGCGCCAGGCTTCACCCACGGTTAACTTCTTGATCGAGCCTCCCGCTGCATCGTTAAACCTTTTCCGCTCAAGTGGCATCATTCCACCGAGAAACCTTTGAATAAGATTGGATCTGGTGAATCCATGGTGCGGGCAGTTCTCCAAAATGGAGTCAAAGTACGCTAAGTACTCGTCCAAAGTTTCGTCCCGGGATTGCTTAATGTTGATGATCTCTTCGCGGAGTAGCGAGAAAAACTCCTCATTGTTCCAAGGCTCGTTTTCGTAGTAGGAAGACATGGTGGATTATGTATAACAGAAAAAAGAACAACTATCCATTCGGTAATTCCCCGGCAACGGCGCCAATTTGACATATGCTTGTCGTCAGAGCAAATGTACAAATAAATTTATAAGTCCGCTACTCGCGACTTCACTACTGGGTAGCAAGTGGTAAGTAGGGGTCGAACCCAAGAGAGTCAGTGTGGATTAGTTGTTCTTTAATGAAGCTTATGCGGAAATTAAATACGATTGGGGTTGGGTTTGAGTGTGTTTTGAGAACTGAAAGTAAATTACAGCAGTTGATAATAGATTATAAGGAAATGATTCGGTTTTAGGGGCCTTGTATCAAATTTGTTTATCATCGACCGCTAATGATCATACCAAGTGTTCGAAGATGAATCGAGTCTATTCCTAGCACAAGACTTGCAACATCGCGTAGAACACTTGAAATGATCATGCTAAATGTTCAAAGATGAATCGAGGCTATTCCTAGCACAAGACTTGCAACATCGTTTAAAACACTTGTTCTATTTAGACTAATTCCTCCTTTCGAAGTATCTTAGCCTTATGTGCATCCATTTGAGTTCTTTGGTCCAGTTTCCAAATGGTTTTTAAAGATAAGCCGAACTCCTCGGATAAGCTTGCCCATTTGGTCCCCTTGCTCCGGTTACAAATGGTCCACTTACCCGAGTATGATCACGAACCCCCACGAAAGAGCTTTGCCCGTTAAAGCGTCCACTCAACCTTGGAGATTCTGACTTGATATATGGCACATAGAATAAGTTTTGAACATAAAGGTGTACTAAGAGTAAGACCTAAAACATTTATAATACAAGTACACCCCTGCGACCGAGTACAAGCTTTTAGCTGCTTGTATTCATGTCAAGGAATACAAGCAAACTGTTGTCTTGAACAAGGGTACCGAATAATAAAATAACTCGAAAGTAAAAACAAATAATACTTGAAAGTAATTTTATACCTTACAATAAGCGGAGGAGAGGAGCTCCTAGGCAAGATCCAAGCGCCAAAAGTAGCTCCAAAATGAAGAACAATATTTATTGAAAGTGAAGAGAAGAGGGTTAAGCCCTCTATCTCTCTAAAACATTACAAGTTTTTTGGATTGTGGGATGATACAAATGAGGAGGAGATGGCCTCCTTTTATAGCCAAAGGAGGAGGAGATGGGTGGTGGAGATGGTGGCACTTGGTTTTCATCCAAGGGAGGAGGAGGAAAAGGGAGGAGTGCATGGTAAGTTTGCTTGAAGAGCAAGTAGCCGCCACTTATGGATAAGGATGGAGGGGATGAGTCATCCTCCTCATCCTCCCAAAAGCCATCGGTTTGACCGGAATTTGACCGGAACTTCTTGAGTTTTGGAGAGTATATTCTGAATGAAAATGGCATTCTAAGATGATCTCAAGAAGGAACCTAAGCCAAATTCTGCTTGTAACATGGTCGAAATCCCGAATCGGATAAAATTGCCCTTATTTGGCCTTTACCGGGCTTGGTGCCTTTGCCTTGCGTTCTTGTCCATTTGCCTACTATTCTAGCATATTTGAGTGATTCCAAGTCGATTCCATGAAGGATGTTAAGGCTGATTTTGAGTGTAGCATGGTCGTGACCTGGAATGACTCGTACTTCATTTTCCGCTTAAAAACTCCTCCTTAGCATGTTTTCTCTCTAAGCGCCAAAATACCCTGTAGAAATATATCGGGACTAACAAGTAGAAGTTAAATAGACCAACAGTCTAATTTGGTGGGTTTTACTGTGTTTGTCATTCGTATAATTTTGGTCCATCAGCTGCCTTGTCTAGCTGTGGCGAATGAATGCTCCATCAAGGAGTCGTTCTGCTTAGGCCCTTCCTCCATCCTTCTTTCAGGCTCTCCATTGATCACATAGTTTTCTGCGACTTGCATATTGATCAAAGGGAAAAGTTGGGAAGCTTTCATTATAAGGGCTGGTTCCATATTGGCTAGACTGTCCGTGAGGAACTTGTCTCGGTTGATTTCGGCCGCTTCGGTAGTGTTTCCCATGAAGGCTTTTCCTTGTCCCAAACTAAATCTGTGTCTGGCTCTAGGTCTTCTGATGGCTCGGGAGTGATCTCCCATGTGGGTTCCTCTTTGGTGCTTTCGGATTCTGACCCGTCTAACATGGCCTCGGCATTGTCTTCCTCATTCTTCTATAGACTAGCCTCTACCATCTGCACTCTTCTATCAGCTTGGGGTATTGGCCTTCGTTTTGTGGCTTCGACCACGTCATCTATGAGATTCCACATTTCAGTCATGGTTAAGTGCATGGCCGATCCTCCTACTGCGTCATTAATCCTTGATTTCTCAACCGACCTCATCCCACAAAGGAATTTTCGAAGAAGAACCACGTTCGTGAATCCATGGTGCGGGCAGCGTGAGACAATGGTGTCAATGTACGTATAGTACTCGTCCAAAGTCTCATCCCGGGATTATTGAAGGCAGATGATCCTCTCTCGGGTGTCATGTCGTAAGGATGGCGAGGAGAATTCTTTCAGGAATTGGGAACGAAGGTCCTCATTATAGCCTGCACAACTACCATTTGATGCGTAATACCAGACTGCCGCAAAGTCAGTTAAAGAGAGTTTAAAGCATTTCATTTGAAACTCTTCTAACGTTTCATTTTTAGGTTTCATGTAGCTGCATATGTGGTGGAAATGTTGGCAATGTATTACAGGGTCCTCTCCAACTGTACCTCCAAACTGAGGGAGATGCTGAGTCATCCATGAAGACATAGTGAATTATAAATGAAAAGTAAAGAACAACTAATCCGAATTTACAACTCCAATTTCCCCGGCAACGGCGCCAATTTTTGACAGATTGCCTTGTCGCGAGGAAAATGCAAAAGATAAATTTATAAGTCCACTACTTTAGTGACTTCACTATTTGGGTAGTAAAGCGGTAAGTAGGGATCGAACCCAAGGAAAATTGGTGGATAGCAGTTCTTTAAGGATTTTGTACAGAAATTAAATGTGATTGGGGATGGTTGTGGTTTTAGTACTGAAAGTAAATTGCTGGAAAAAAATGACTGAAAGTAAAGTGCTGAAAGTAAATTGCTGGAAAGTAAATGACTGAAAGTAAAGTGCTGAAAGTAAATTGCTGGAATAGTCGAGTTCAATATCAACCAAACAACATACTTTTGGTTTGTCGCACACTCTATTTCAAGCGCAATCCGTACCAAATGTATGTTGGATTGATATTGAAAGCGTCTGTAGTAAGCGAAAAGTAAAGACTGAATGTAAATGTGCGGAAAGTAAATGACTGAAAAGTAAAGTGCGGAAAGTAAATGACTGAAAAGTAAAGTGCGGAAAGTAAATGACTGAAAAGTAAAGTGCGGAAAGTAAATGACTGAAAAGTAAAGTGCGGAAAGTAAAGTGCTGGAATAGTCGAGTTCAATATCAACTGCAACACACATTTGGTTTGTCGCACGATGTGTTTCAAGCGCAATCCGCACCAAAGTTATGTTGGATTGATGTTGAGCAAGTCTGTAGTAAGCGTACGGAAATGTAAAGACTGAAAAGTAAAGGTACTGAAAATAAGTGTGGAAAGTAAAGTGCTGAAAAGTAAAGTGCGTAAAGTAAAGTGCGTAAAAGTAAAGTACTGAAAGTAAAGTTAGTTGCGGAAAGTAAAGTTAGTTGCGGAAAGTAAAGTTAGTTGCGGAAAGTAAAGTTAGTTGCTGAATGTAAAGGTACTGAAAGTAAAGGGTACTGAAAGTAAACAGTTGATAATGAGACTGAAAGTAAAATGACAAGTGATGTTTTGATTGAGGGAAGGATTCGGTTTTAGGGGCCTTGTATCATAGTTCGTTCATCATTGACCTCTAATGATCGTTCTAAGTGTTCAAAAATGTATCAAGGCCATTTCTAGCACTCGACTTGCCACACCGTCTAGTCCTTTTCAAGACATAGAGCACTTGTTCTAGATAGGCTAATTCCTCCTTTCGAAGTATCTTAGCCTATGTGCATCCACTTGATCAATCATTTCCGATCAACCAAGTGGTGTTTAAAAGAGGTTGAACTCCATGGAAAAGCTTTGCTCTTTCGAGCATCCACTTAACCATGTATGTTCACGAACCCCATGGAAGAGCTTTGCTCTTTCGAGCCTCCACTCAACCATGAACGTTCTAACCTAATATATGGCTGACGGATGCACAGTCGTCGTGTGCAAAAGCAAAAGATAAATTTATAAGTCCGCTACTCGTGACTTCACTATTGGGTAGTAAAGCGGTAAGTAGGGGTCGAACCCAAGGGAATTAGTGGATAGTTGTTCTTTAAGGGATTTGTACAGAAATGTAAGTGCAATTGGGGTTGGTTGTGGTTTTAGTACTGAAAGTAAAGAAAGTAAATACTGAACTGAAAGTAAATACTGAAAAGTAAATGACTGAAAATAAAGTGCGTAAAGTAAATACTGAAAGTAAGTGCGGAAAATAAATTGCTGGAACAGTCGGGTTCAATGTCAACCACAAACACATCTTTGGCACTGGCCGCACGCTATATTTCAAGCGCAATGCGTGCCAATGTTATGTTGGATTGACGTTGAAAAAGTCTGTAGTAAGCGTACGGAAATGTAAAGACTGAAAGTAAATTGCGTAAAGTAAAGTGCAGAAATGTAAAGTGCTGAAAATAAAGTGCGTAAAAGTAAAGTGCTGGAACAGTCGAATTCAATATCAACTGATCAATATACTTTTGGCACTGGCCGCACGCTATATTTCAAGCGCAATGCGTGCCAAAGTTATATTGGGTTAATATTGAAAGCGTCTGTAGTAAGCGTACTGAAAGTAAATGACTGAAAAGTAAAGTACTGAAAGTAAATGTGCGGAAAAGTAAATGTTAGGTGTTGAAAGTAAAGTTAGTTTCGGAAAGTAAAGGTACTGAAAAGTAAAGTTAGTTGCGGAAAGTAAAATACTGAAAAGTAAATGGTACTGAAAGTAAGCAGTTGATAATAGGACTGAAAGTAAAGTGACAGGTTGTGTTCCGATTAATGGAAAGATTCGGTTTTAGGGGCCTTGTATCATAAATCGTTCATCATCGACCGCTAATGATCGTTCTAAATGTTCAAAGATGTATCAAGGCCATTTCTAGCACTCGACTTGCCACACCATCTAGTCCTTTTCAAAACATAGAACACTTGTTCTAGTTAGGCTAATTCCTCCTTTCGAAGTATCGTAGCCTATGTACATCCACTTGATCAATCATTTCCGATCAACCAAGTGGTGTTTTAAAGAGGTTGAACTCTATGGAAAAGCTTTGCTCTTTTGAGCCTCCACTTAACCACGTATGTTCACGAACCCCATGGAAGAGTTTTGCTCTTTCGAGCCTCCACTCAACCAATAGTGTTCTAACCTAGTATATGGCACATAGAACAAGTTTGAACATAATAGAAGCGTTAAGAAAAGGGTCTAAAACGTTTGCATGATACAAGCACACCCCTTCAACCAAATGAAGGGTTTAGCTACGAATATCCATAGAGGTGGATACCATAGCTAAGTGCTTGGAAAAGTAAAGGTTTTGGTTTTGAAAACAAAGACAAGAAGGTAAGGTTTTGGAAAGTAAAACTCAAGAACAAACTTGAGCACTCAAGAACCAACAAGAGTACTCAAGATTCAAAGCAAAATAAAGACAAGAAAGTAAAAGAGAGCTCACGGTTTTGGGCAAAGGAAATGAAGAACAAACTCAAACTTCACTCAAGAACACTCAAGAACACACTCAAGAACAAGAGAGAAGGTAGAGCTTTTGATATCAAAACACAAGTGTTTACAAGGATTTGTGGAATGGATTGTAGAGAGATTCTCTACCTAAGTTACAAATGATATGATTCAAGGAGGGGAAGCTCTCCTTTTATAGCCAAATGTGGCGGTTGGAGGAGTGAGTGGAGTGAGATATTTCCTCCTCCAACCGCCTCTAGTCCTCCTGACGGAGCCCACCACACTATCGTTAAGGTGCAATGTTCTCTGTGCAAAAATAAATTTATATCTCCGATACTCGCGACTTAACTATTTTTGGTAGTCAGTGGTAAGTACGGGTCGAACCCAAGGGAATTAGGTGATAGTTGTTCTTTCTAAAAGGGGGAGTTAAATTAAGCAGTTGGGGGGTTGGTTTTGGTTTTAGTACTGAAAAGTAAAGTGCTTGATGGACGAGTCTTGACAGAAAATAAACAGTTGATATGGTACTGAAAGTAAAGTAACAATTGACATTACAATTAAAGGAAAGTATTCGGTTTTAGGGGGCCTTGTATCATAGTCTGTTTATCATCGACCTCTAATGATCATACTATGTGTTCAAAGATGAATCAAGGCTATTTCTAGCACATGACTTGCCACATCATTTAGAACACTTGTTCTATTTAGACTAATTCCTCCTTTCGAAGTATCTTAGCCTTATGTGCATCCATTTGATCTTCAGTTACGATCAACCAAATGGTTTTTGAAAGAGGTCGACCTCCTCAGATTAGCTTTGCCCGTTAAAGCATCCACTTACCCGAGTATGTTCACGAACCCCACGGAAGAGCTTTTCCCGTTAAAGCATCCACTCAACCTTGGAAGTTCTAACCTAATATGTGGCACATAGAACAAGTTTTGAACAAATAGAGGCACTAAGAGTAGGGCCTAAAACATTGTATGATACAAGCACACCCCTTCAACCGAATGAAGGATTTAGCTACGAATATTCATGGAATAGGACATCATAGCTAAGTGCGTTGAAAAGTAAAGGTTTTTGAAAGAAAGTAAAGTAAAGTTCTCGAAAGTAAAGACAGGAAAGTAAAGTTGTTGAATTGAAAAGACAGTAAAGTAAAGAAGAGAGTACTTACAAGAACCGTTAAGAGTGCTAAAGATCAAGCTTCGATTCCAAAGTAAAGTGCTTACATGATTGTGCCCAAAATCTAGAGAGAAGCTAGAGCTTTGTGATGGATGATGTTTTGATATGAGATGTGTTTGTTGTGATTTTACAAAGGGAAGGGAGCTCTATTTATAGGCTTGATGGAGCAAGGAGATGACGACATTTGGCACAAGATGAGAGGGGGAAGAAAAGCAATCGGAGTGAGTCATCACCTCCTCTAGCCGCCGGCCACATGGTAATGGAGGAGAGGCTTGTGGCTTTAGCTGCCGGCCATGAGGTGGAGGGAGTGGTTGAGTGTGTGTTTTGTGATCTTTCACAAAAGCCATCGGTCCTTTCAGCTCCGGTCTGACTCTGGTTGCCCTTCGGTTGGACTTGTTTTGAGTGATTCCATGTCAGGTTTATGAAAGTTGTACAGTCGGAATCTGATTGTGGCCTGGAGTGTCTTGTAATCCATTTTTGCCTTTAAGAACTCCTTCTTAGCTTGTTTTCTCTCTAGACTTCAAAATACCCTGTAGATAAATAACGAGACTAACAAGCAATAATTAAATAGACAAAGAGTCTAATTTTGTGGGTTTAACTGTGTTTATGATTCATACAATTATGGTCCATCAGATCACCCCACACTTTTAGTTGTTCGTCCTGAACAATGCTATTTAAGGGCGGAACACAATCTAAGTAAACTTTTAAATATGAAAGTGAGACTGTGGGACTAGATTTATCCTAATTCATGCATTACTTACTTATTACCAAGCTAAACCGTGTAAATACTTAGAAGTCACTAGATATTTGTACCTTCGAGCCGAGATGCAATTTAATTTGGATGTTTCGGGAGATAGCCCTTTTCAGGCTCCTGGACTGCATTCTCGGGACCGACTCGCACTATATGGTTTAACTTGTAGCTTTCTCTGGAACGTGACTTGATTCGGGTTTCACTGAGTTGAGCATTTTGATTTCTTTTTGGCGAGGGACAGCTTCTGTAGTGAATTGGCCTTTGGCCTTTGGCCATTGATATTGAGTTGGAGTTTCTTCACCTTTGTTTGGTTAAAACCTTCACAATTCTGGCTTTCAGCCTTTGATTAGCTTCTTCAAGCTTTTTGCTTCTTTGTGACTTGCTAATCCATTTTCTCAGCCTTTTTGGGAGGTCCAATCTTCGCCCGCAAGCATATGGAAATACCTCCCCGCTCTTTCTCATCCTCGCCGTTTCGCGCGGGTAAAAATGAGGGTCGCTCATTTGTTTTCCCGGCTACTCTGACTAGAGATAGGACGGTTTGATTCCCGTCCCGCCTCTTTGCGTAAACGCTGCATGACGGAGATGACTCTGACTCAACTGAAACCCGAAGTGCAGCCTCCACTGACTTCGTAAACCATATAGTGAAATTCAGTCCTTCGAGTGCTTGCCAAGCCTCTCTAGGGCAGTTTATGTCAACTCCACATCCCCTGTATATCTCAGCACAAAGGGACAAATGAGAAGTCACATCCTAAGTTTTTAAACAGTTGAATTTTCACAAGGTAAATGCATGAATTATGATCTATCTTTTTCACATTCTCAAGTTCATGTTTTCAAAAAGATAATATTAAGGGAAAAGGAAAAGAAAAAGCATGTTAATTAACTATGTACACAGGTGGTTCTCACCCCACACTTTTGAACGAAGGCTTGCCTTTCAGCAAGACTTAGTTCAAAAGTCATGCAAGCATATATTTAAGAGAGAAGGAAATGACATTAAGGAAAAGGGAAGAACTGAACTCCCTTTTACTGTGTTGTCACATGTCGTGGAACGACATGGCTCGAAACTGGATAATCGAGGGAGTTCGGCTGGGGCCTTGAACTCTCAGCGCAGGCCCGGTAATTCTCGGAAGCTGCCTGGCTGATCTGATCTTGCTCCAAAAACCGATTCCTACAATGAGTCATTCCTTCTATACAAAAATGGGTGAGAGTGACTTACGGTAAAAACTAAATGATAGAAAAGAAAATTACTGAAAGTAAGATAGGTGTCGGGTTACATCCCGACCAGTGCCTTTGTTTAACGTCGTTGGCTCGACGCATGGGGATCACAAGTTTGGATCCCATGGGTAGCTCAGGTTGTATTTTTGTGGAGTGCCTACTTTCATATTTGTCTTGTCGTTCCCCGATTTCTTATGAGATGATGTGCTTGGGTCCTGTTCCCATTGTTCTGGTGGTTTCTCTTTCCAACGTCTCTGAGAAGGCGAGGGACCTTTCACTACTAGCCTCTTGAATCGGGTTTTCTTATGTTTAGGGCTGCCTTGTCTAGTTGTGGCGCAAAAATGCTCCATCGAGGAGTCGTTCTGCATAGGCCCTTTTCCCATCCTCCCTTTAGTCTCTTAATTGATCACATAGTTTTCTGCAATTTGCCTATTGATCAAGGGGAAAAGTTTGGAAGCTTGTATCTTAAGGCTTGGTTCTGTCTCATCATGTCCGTCTGTGAGGATCCGGTCACGGATGGTCTCGGCTGCTTGGGTAATGATAGTCGGGTATGACTCGGGCAGCTCGCCAGTGGTATTCTGGACTTCTTCTTTTGCTGGCACGGTCTTGAGTTCCCATGAAGGTTCTTCCTCGTTGCTTCCGGTGCTTTCTGGTATCTAATTCTTCTGATGGCTCGGGAGTTTCTTCTGATGGCTCAGGAGTTTCTTCTGATGGCTCAGGAGTTTCTTCTGATGGCTCGGGAGTGTCTTCTTTTTTCGTCTCTGGACTAGCCTCCACTATCTGTATTCCTCTATTAGCTCGGGGCATTGGTCTTCGTTTTGTGGCCACGGCCATGTCGTCTATGAGGTTCCACATTTCTGTCATGGATAAGTTCCCTGCTGATCCTCCCACTGCATTGTTAATCCTTGTCTGCTCATCGGCCCTCATCCCACATAGAAATCTTTGAAGAAGAAATACCTCCGTGAATCCATGGTGCGGGCAGCGTGAGACGATGGTGTCTATCTAAAGTCTCATCCCGGGATTGCTGAAGGCAGATGATCTTCTCGCGGGTGTCATGTCGTAAGGATGGGGGGAGAATTCTTTCAGGAATTTAGCGCGAAGGTCCACATAATATTTTGCACAACTAGCAGTTGACGTGTAATACCATACTGTCGCATAGTCAGTTAAAGAGTGTTCAAAGCATTTTAATTGAAACTCTTCTAACGTTATATTTTCGGGTTTCATGTGACGACTTATATGGTGGAAATGTTGGCAGTGTATTACTGGGTCTTCTCCGGTGGTACCTCCAAACTGAGGAAGATGCTGAGCCATCCATCCATACATGGTGGAAAGTGTGACGAAGAAAGGAAAGGGAAGGAAAAGAACAACTAATCTGAAGCTAATTCCCCGGCAACGGCGCTAATTTTAACGGAGCCCACCGCACTGTCATTAAGGTGTGATGTTCTCCGTGCAAAAATAAATTTATATCTCTGATACTCGCGACTTAACTATTTTTGGTAGTCAGTGGTAAGTACGGGTCGAACCCAAGGGAATTAGGTGATAGTTGTTCTTTCTAAAAGGGGGAGTTAAATTAAGCAGTTGGGGGGTTGGTTTTGGTTTTAGTACTGAAAAGTAAAGTGCTTGATGGACGAGTCTTGATAGAAAATAAACAATTGATATGGTACTGAAAGTAAAGTAACTGTTGATATTACAATTAAAGGAACGTATTCGGTTTTAGGGGGCCTTGTATCATAGTCTGTTTATCATCGACCTCTAACGATCATACTATGTGTTCAAAGATGAATCAAGGCTATTTCTAGCACATGACTTGCCACCTCATTTAGAACACGTGTTCTATTTAGACTAATTCCTCCTTTCGAAGTATCTTAGCCTTATGTGCATCCATTTGATCTTCAGTTACGATCAACCAAATGGTTTTTGAAAGAGGTCTAACTCCTCAGATAAGCTTTGCCCGTTAAAGCATCCACTTACCCGAGTATGTTCACGAACCCCACGGAAGAGCTTTTCCCGTTAAAGCATCCACTCAACCTTGGAAGTTCTAACCTAATATGTGGCACATAGAACAAGTTTTGAACACATAGAGGCACTAAGAGTAGGGCCTAAAACATTGTATGATACAAGCACACCCCTTCAACCGAATGAAGGGTTTAGCTACGAATATTCATGGAATAGGACATCATAGCTAAGTGCGTTGAAAAGTAAAGGTTTTTGAAAGACAGTAAAGTAAAGTTTTCAAAAGTAAAGACAGGAAAGTAAAGTTGTTGAATTGAAAAGACAGTAAAGTAAAGAAGAGAGTACTTACAAGAACCGTTAAGAGTGCTAAAGATCAAGCTTCGATTCCAAAGTAAAGTGCTTACATGATTGTGCCCAAAATCTAGAGAGAAGCTAGAGCCTTGTGATGGATGATGTTTTGATATGAGATGTGTTTGTTCTGATTTTACAAAGGGAAGGGAGCTCTATTTATAGGCTTGATGGAGCAAAGAGATGAAGACATTTGGCACAAGATGAGAGGGGGGAAGAAATGCCATCGGAGTGAGTCATCACCTCCTCTAGCCGCCGGCCACATGGCAATGGAGGAGAGGCTTGTGGCTTTAGCCGCCGGCCATGAGGTGGAGGGAGTGGTTGAGTGTGTGTTTTGTGATCTTTCACAAAAGCCATCGGTCCTTTCAGCTCCGGTCTGACTCTGGTTGCCCTTCGGTTGGACTTGTTTTGAGTGATTCCATGTCGGGTTTATGAAAGTTGTACAGTCGGAATCTGATTGTGGCCTGGAGTGTCTTGTAATCCATTTTTGCCTTTAAGAACTCCTTCTTAGGTTGTTTTCTCTCTAGACTTCAAAATACCCTGTAGATAAATAAGGGGACTAACAAGCAAAAGTTAAATAGACAAAGAGTCTAATTTTATGGGTTTAACTGTGTTTATGATTCATACAATTATGGTCCATCACCTCCCATAAGTCCGGTTGGCCTTGGTTGCTCTTTGGTTGCTCTTCGGTTGGAGTTTGGATGAGCCAAAGGGTGCACTTGCCTTGCACATGGGTGGCTAGAGCTTGAGATGTGCCAAAGGGAAACTACATGAGCTTGGTTGAGGCTTGGGCAAGCTTGGTTGAGGTATGGTTTCAAACCAAAAGATCAACCAATGTGAATAGTATAACCTAACCGGGAATTAAGTAGTTTGGTTGGACTTTGCCGGATTTTGAACGGAGTTGGGCTAGAATGACTGGAGCATGGTGGTGGTTGGATTTGGCTTGTTCGGAGCATCACTGGAGGCTCGCCGGAGCATGGCCGGAAAGCGGCTGGAGATTGGCCGGAAAGCGGCCGGAGGTTGGCTGGATTTTTGGTCGGCGGTCCTTGTCTCTTGGAATGCTGATTTGGATTGCTGATGCAATTTTAAGCCTAATGGTCGAAGTCGTTTTGCAAGAATATTCTCAGGGCCTCGTTGAGCCTGGTTGGAAGTTCTGGCCGGGCGCAGGCCTCGGGCGCGGATCTGGTTTTCTCGGTTGCGGGCCTCGGGCGCTCTCGGCATGGGTCTCGGCATGGGTCTCGGTGCTCTCGGCACTTGGGTCTCGGCGCTCTCGGCACTTGGGTCTCAGCACTCTCAGCACGGGCGCTCGGCTTTCTCGGCGCTAGGCTCTAGTTCTCGGGCGTTCCTGGGATGCGTCTCAGCTTTCTCGGCACTCGGCCCGGCTCTCTCGGTACTCGGCCCGGTACTCTCGGCAGGGACCTGCGGTCCTCGGTATGGGCTCTCGGGCGCATCTGGCATTTCCAGGACGCGGCCCGATATTTCTCGGTCCCGGCTGGGCTCTTCGATCCTCGACTTGACTTGTAATCCATTTTTGGTTTAAGAACCCCTTTTTAGCTTGTTTTCTCTCTAAACCTGAAAATAGCATGTAGAACAAAAGTGGAACTAACAAGTAAACGTTGTTAAGACAAAGTGTCTAATTTGGTGGGTTTAACTATCTTAATGAATCATATAAATATGGTCCATCAATGGCACATAGAACAAGTTTGAACACAATAGAAGCACTAAGAAAAGGGTCTAAAACGTTTGCATGATACAAGCACACCCCTTCAACCAAATGAAGGGTTTAGCTACGAGTATCCATGGAAGAGGATATCATAGCTAAGTGCTAAAAAAGTAAATGGTTTTCGGTTTTTGAAAGACAAAGAAAGTAAAGGTTTTGAAAAGTAAAAACTCAAAAACAACAAGAGTACTCAAGAACCAACCAGAGTACTCAAGAACAAGTAAATCTAAGACAAGAAAAGTAAAGAGAGGGCTCGATTTTGGACAAGGAAATAAAGAGGGTTTGTGATCAAGAACACACTCAAACTCAAGAACAAACAAGAGCTTTTGATTCAAAGTAAAGTGTTTACAAGGATTGTGAGTACAAAACTAGAGAGATAAGTAACCAAGGACAAGTGACATGAGGTTTTCTTTTGTGTCTCTATGAGATATGTTTCAAGGAGGGCTCTTCCTCCTTTTATAGCCAAATGTAGCGGTTTAGAGGTGGTAGTGGAGTGGGATATTTTCTCCCAAAATCCTTCGGTTCTCTCTCAACTCCGGTTAGACTTTGGTTTGCTCTTCGGTTGCTCTTCGGTTGGAGTTTTGTTTGAGCCAAAGGGCAAGGCACATGGGCGGCTAGAGCTTGGTGAGCCAAGGGGAATGCACTTGACTTGTGGATTGGCTTGCATTAAAAACCCACAAACTTGGCTAGCAAATATCTCAAGCCAACCAATTTTGGCCTTGGTTGCTCCTCAAGTGAGCTTAGTTGGACCTCAAAGGGCAACTACTTGATTAGTTGAGGATTGGGCAATTTTTTTGGACTTGGTTGAGCTTTGGGCAAGTCCCTTGAACTTGGTTGAGGTATGGTTTCAAACCAAAAGATCAACCGATGTGAATATTTTAACCTAACCGGGAATTAAGTAGTTTGGTTGGACTTCGCCGGATTTTGATCGGAGTTGGGCTAGAATGACCGGAGCAAGGTGGTGGTTGGATTTGGCTTGATCGGAGCATCACCGGAAGCTCACCGGAGCATTGTCGGAAAGTGGCCGGAAATTGGCCGAAGCTGCCGGAATCTTGGCCGGAGTAGGTTGGGTCAACGACCGTTGATTCTGAACGACAAGATCAATACAAGCATGTTTCGTCAAGGAAGTTAAGCTGGATTTTGGCCAGAGCATGGTCATGGCCCGGGGTTGAAGTTTTCCTCGGGCCCTCGGTCGACCGGGCCCGGGCGCTGCTCTCGCCGCGGTCCTAGTTCTCTCGGACTCGGCTCTCGGTGCTCTCGGATGTGGGTCTCGGCACTGGTCTCGACACGGGCGCTCAGACCTCTCGGCACGGGTGCTTGGCTCTCTCGGCACGGGTGCTCGGCTCTCTCGGCACGGGTGCTCGGCTCTCTCGGAACGGGTGCTCGGCTCTCTCGGTACGGTGCTCGGCTCTCGGCTGGGCTCTTCGGTCCGTTTTGACTTGTAATCCCTTTTTTGGCTTCAAGAACTCCTTTTTGGCTTATTTCTTCTCTAAACCTCAAAATAGCCTGTAGAGCAAAAATGGAACTAACAAGTAAAAGTTGTTAAGACAAAGTGTCTAATTTGGTGGGTTTAACTATCTTAATGAATCATATAAATATGGTCCATCACTGGCCTAACTTTTGCTCCCAAAACTGATTCCTACACAAGTAGTCATTCCTTTCTATACACAAAGTGGGTGAGTACGACTTAAGGTAAAAACTAAATGACATAAAATAAAATGACTGAAAAATTAAAAGATGCATGAAAATAAAAGTGTGACGGGTTACCTCCCGACTAGTGCCTTTGTTTAACGTCGTTGGCTCGACGAATGCGATCACAAGTTTGGATCCCATGGGCGGCTCAGGTCAAATTTTTCTACCGCGCCTACCTTGATTCTTGCCTTGACTCTCCCCGAGTTCTTGTGGGATGATGTGCTCGGGTAAGGACTCCATTGTTCTGGTGGTTTCTCTTTTCGACACCTCTGAGAAGGCGAGGGACCCTTAACCATAGTCGCTGGTCTTTTGAGTCGGGCTCTTTTGTGTTTAGGGCTGCCTTGTCTCGTTGTGGCGATAAAATGCTCCATCAAGGAGTTGTTCTGCTTAGGCCCTTCCTCCGTCTCTCCATTGATCACATAGTTTTCTGCGATTTGCATATTGATCAAGGGGAAAAGTTGGGAAGCTCTCATTAGATGGATCGGATCTGCATCGGCCAGCCTGTCCGTGAGGACCTGGTCTTGGTTGATTTCTTCGGCCGCTTCGGTAGTTAAAGTAGGGTATGTCTTGGGAAGCTCGCCAGTGGCGTCCCGGGTTTCCTCCTCTGCCGAATCGGTAGTGAGTTCCCATGAAGGCTTTTCCTCGTCCCACACTGTATCGGTTTCTGGCTCTATGTCTTCTGATGGCTCGGGAGTGATCTCCCATGTAGGCTCTTCCTCAGAGCTTTCTGTAACTGATTCGTCCATCATGGCCTCTGCAATGTCTTCTCCACTCCTTTCTAGATTAGTTTCTACCATCTGCTCTCTTCTGTTAGCTTGGAGCATTGGCCTTCGTTTTGTGGCTTCGGCCTAGTCATCTATAACATCCCACATTTGAGTCATGGTTAAGTGCATGGCCGATCCTCCTACTGCGTCATTAATCCTTGACTGCTCATCTGGCCTCATCCCACAAAGAAATTTTTGAAGAAGAAACACGTTCGTGAATCCATGGTGCGGCTAGCGCGAAACAACAGTGTCGAAGTACGTATAATACTCATCCAGTGTCTCGTCCCGGGATTGTTGAAGGCAGATGATCTTCTCACGGGTGTCATGTCGTAAGGATGGCGGGGAGAATTCTTTCAGAAATTGAGCTGGTAGTTGATGAGTAATACAAACTACAGCGAGGTCAGTTAAAGAAAGTTTAAAGCATTTCATTTGAAACTCCTCTAACGTCTCATTTTCAGGTTTCATGTATCTGCAGATGGCGTGAAAATGCTGGCAGTGTAACATAGGGTCCTCTTCGATAGTACCTCCAAACTGGGGAAGATGCCGAGTCATCCATGCATACATAGTGGACAGTATAATGAAACAAAAATGAAAAGGGAAAGAAAAGAACAACTAATCTGATAGCTAATTCCCCGGTGATGGAGCGTATTTATACGACTCATCGAGTACACTAAACCCACCAAATTAGGCACTTTGAGTGCACGAACATGTGCTTGTTAATGTGTATTTGCATTTCAGGCAATTTTGAAGTCTAAAGAGGAATCACACTTAAAAAGGGAGATTTTAGCCCAAAAAGCACACAAAGCATTTTTGGCCGAGGAAAATCAACCAGGGCCCGAGCAAAACCAACCAGGGACCGATGACCCCAGTCGAGGACCGAGAGAGCTCAGCCGGGTAACCAGGCCCAGTACCGAGAACCTCAGGTCCCTGACCGAGAACCAGAACCGAGAAGACCCGGTCCCCTCCCAAGTCCCTGACCGAGAGCCAGCGCCGAGAAGACCAGGCCCGCGTCTGGGAGTGCCGCGGCCCGCGTCCGAGAAACCAGGTCCCCGCCCAGGCATTGCCCAGGCCATTTAGCACTGAATTCAAGTTGCCCGGGCAAACGAGCTGATCTTATGAATCCACCTCGAGAAAAGTGATCAAAATGGAAAATAAGGTGGACAATGTCGGAAGACCAAGGAAAACGCCCGGGAAGATTAGCAGTTGGCCCAGTTCCTAAGCAAAGGCCCCGCGCGCATAGGCACCGAAACCAAGTCGCTCGACAAAACCATGGAATCTGGCAATTTTGGCTCGGCCAAAGTGTTTTAAATGCCCAATAACTCGGACAATCTCACTTCCCAGACAAAACGTCTGAGTGGAACCAGCTCAAGCCCGCTCAAAGCCAAACTAGGGCAATTTCGGCCGTTTATGGATTTTGACCATGTTCTGGGCAGAATTTGGCTTAGCATCCTTCTTGAGATCATCTTAGAATGACTTTTTCATTCATAATACACTCTCCAAAATTGAAGAAGCTCCTGCCAAGATTCCAGGCAGATTCCGGCCATATTCCGGCGAGCTCCGGCCATGCTCCGGCAAACCTCCGGTGAGGCTCCGATCAAGCTCATCCAACCACCACCATGCTCCGGTCATTTCTTGCTCCGGCCACATTCCGGGGAAGTCCAACTAAATCCAAACTACTATTTTCCGGTTGGCCATACTATTCACTTCGGTTTGGTTTTGGAATCCGGTTGGGCTTCAACTAAAACCAAGTCGGTTGGTTCCTTCTCAACAAGCTAGTTGGCTTTGGATGACACCAACACAAGTGGGCAATTCGTGGCTCATGGAAGAGATAAGAGCAAGAGGTGGCTTTGGCTTAAAATATCCCAAATGGTGTCATAAGAAGAGCCAATCAAATGCCTTAGCTTTTGGGATATTTCTCAATGCAAACTTAGCCTCCAAGTCTTCATTAGCCTATAAATAGAGGCCTTAAGCCTTAGAATTGGTGTGCCACATTTTCAGGGAGTTGAGAGCTTATCTCTCTACTCCACCCTTCAATACAAACACTTTGTTCTTACTTTGTTCTTGATTTCCAAAGCTTTGTTCACTTGTTCTTGAGCTTCAAGCTCTTACTTTCCAGCAAGCACATCTTACTTTCCTTGTATTGATCTTGATTTGGAGCTCCTCTCCCTTTACTTTCCTTGTTGATCTCTTACTTTCTTGTCGGTTTTCTTACTTTTTTTTGTCTTGTTACCATAGCCACAACTACTTGTATTCCTTGACATGAATACAAGTAGTTAAAGCTAAGTTCTTGTTACAAAAGCTCACGGTTTCATTTCCTTTACTTTCTTGTGAAAACCAAAGTCCTCTTTTTACTTTCCTTGTTTTACTTTTTCTTGTTTTCTTTACTTTCTTTTGCACTTAGCTATGATATCCTCTTCCATGGATACTCGTAGCTAAACCCTTCGTTCGGTTGAAGGGGTGTGCTTGTATCATAAAACCGTTTTTAGACCCTTCTCTTAGTGCTTCTATTGTGTTCAAGTTTGTTCTATGTGCCATATACTAGGTTAGAACATACATGGTTGAGTGGAGGCTCGAAAGAGCAAAGCTTTTTTCCATGGAGTTCGTGAACATACGCGGTTAAGTGGAGGCTTGAAAGAGCAAAGCTTTTCCGTGGAGTTCAACCTCTTTTAAACACCACTTGGTTGATCGGAAATGATTGATCAGGTGCATGCACATGGGCTAAGATACTTTGAAAGGAGGAATTAGCCTAACTAGAACAAGTGTTCTATGTCTTGAAATTGACTAGACGGTGTGACTAGTGCTGGAAATGGCCTTATCACATCTTTGAACACGTAGTATGATCATTAGAGGTCAATGATGAACGGAACTATGATACAAGGCCCCTACACCGAATCCTTCCCTTAATCAATTCACCACTTGTCAATTTACTTTCAGTCTCACTATCAACTGCTTAATTTCAGTACTTTACTTTTACGCACTTTACTTTTCAGTACTTTACTTTATGCACTTTACTTTTCTGCACTTTACTTTCCGCACTTATTTTCAGTACCTTTACTTTTTAGTCTTTACATTTCCGTACGCTTATGACGGAGCCCACTGCACTGTCGTTAAGGTGCAATGTTCTCTGTACAAATAAATTTATATTTCCGCTACTCGCGACTACACTACTGGGTAGTAAGTGGTAAGTAGGGGTCGAACCCAAGGGAATTAGAGGGATACGTTGTTCTTTATACTGGCGGGGAGCGTGTTTTAGGTTGATTGAGATTTTAGCGTGATTGACTAAGCTACTATTTTTGGTTTTTTTGGTTTTGAGTGCGGAAAAGTAAATACAGAAATTAAATACAGAAATTAAAATACTAAAAGTAAAAGAGTTAAGGGAAGAAGACTTACAGTGGGTGATGCGTGATTGCGATTCCTCCGGTAGATGAGTGGTTGATGGTTGTAGTTGATCGAGCAGTTTATAAAAGTAAATACAGGGGGGTTTTTTGTAATTCAAGGAAAAGTATTCGGTTTCAGGTACCTTGTATTATAACATGTTTATTAATAACCGTTAGTAACCTTTCTAAGTATTCAAAGATGAATCGAGGCCCTTTCGTAGCGCAAGACTTGCAACATCGTTTAAAGCAACACTTGTTCTACTTCAGACTAATTCCTCCTTTCGAAGTATCTTAGCCTTTTGTGCATCCATTTGATCTTCTGTTACGATTTCCCGAAATGGTTTTTAAGATAAGTCGAACTCCTCGATAAGTTTTGCTTGTTACAGCTTCCACTTACCGAGTATGATCACGAATTCCCACGGAAGAGCTTTGCTTGTTACAGCTTCTACTCAACCTTGGAAACTCTGACTATAAATATCACATAGAACAAGTTTTGAATACAGAGAAATGAAACTAAAAGAAATTAAGACATTATATAATACAAGAAAATACCTTCGACCGAATGAGGAGTTTAGCTACGAGTATCCATGGAAAAGGACATCATAACTAAATACTCGGGGGTTTTTGAAAACAGTAAGAGGGAAAGGGGTGGAATACTCAAGAACCAACAGGAGTATTCCCAATTTCCTACTGAATACTCAAGAACCAACAGGAGTATTCTCTAAAGTATAATACTCAAGAACAAACAGGAGTATTATTTCCAATCAGTATAATACTCAAGAACCAACAGGAGTATTATTTCAAAACCAAACCAAACTTACAAAGTAACTTAGAGAGAGAAGTGATTTACAAATTTGTGGATGTTCCAAATGAGGAGGAGGAGCTCTCCTTATATAGGCTAAGGGGAGGAGAATGGAGGGCCAAGATGGTGGCATGTGGTGTTGCATCCAAGGGTGGAGGAGGAGGGGAAGAGCATGTGGAGGAGAAGCCACCACATGGCAACTTCTCCATGGAGGAGCCAAAGCCGCCGGTTGCCGGTTAGAGGAGGAGGCAAGGTGGCTTTGGCTCTCAAAGCCGCCAGTCACCCAAGGAGGAGGAGGAGAGGGAACCACCCATGAGTCATCTTCTTCACCAAAGCCACCGGTCACTTGGTCCATAGATGAGTTTTGACAGTTTTGTGCAGTCTTTTCACAAAACTGTCAATCCAATTTTGCTCCGGTCTGACTTGGTTGTTCCTCGGTTGAATTTGTATTGAGTAATTCAATGTCAGGATCTTGAGATTTCTTCGTTCAGCGTCTGATCTTGACCTTGGATTGACTCTTATCATCTTTTCAGCGTAAAATCCTCTCCTTAGCGTGTTTTCTCTCTAAGCGCCAAAATACCCTGTAGAAATAAATCGGGACTAACAAGCAGAAGTTAAATAGACCAACAGTCTAATTTGGTGGGTTTTACTGTGTTTTTGATTCGTATAATTATGGTCCATCAGATCACCCCCCACTTTTAGTTGTTCGTCCCGAACAATGCTATTAAAGGGCGGCACTTTTAAGTTTGGTTTTAAAATATGAAAATTAGACTGTGGGACTCGATTTATCCTAATTCATGCATTACTTACTTATTACCAAATTGAACTGTGTAAATAAATAGAAGAAACTAGATACTTGTACCTCCGTGCTAAGATGCAAATTATTGTGGATGTTTTGGGAGATAGCCCTTTTTAGGCTCCTGGACTGCAACCTCGGGATCGTCTCTCACTATATGGTTTCCTTGTAGCTTTCTCTAGCACGTGATTCGGTTCGGGTTTCACTGGTTTGAGTACTTTGATTTTTTTCTTTTGGCGAGGGACTGCTTTTGTAGTGAATCGGCCTTTGGCCTTTGATTTGACTCTTTGAGTACTTCACTTTTTGTTCGGTTAAAACCTTCACAATTTTGGGCCTTTGGCCTCTTGATTTGTTTCTTCGAGCTTTTCGCCTTTTGTGGCTTTGCTAGTCCATTTTCTCAAGCCTTTTTGGGAGGTCCAATCATCGCCCGCAAGCCTATGGAAATACCTCCCCGCTCCTCTCATCGTTGTTGTTTCGCGCGGGTCAAGATGAGGGTCGCTCATCTATTTTCTCGGCTACTTTGACTAGAGAGAGGACGGTCTGATTCCCGTCCTCGCCTTTTTTTTTCTTTTTGCATAAACACTGCATGGCGGAGATGACTTCAATCTTCACTGAAACCCGAAGTGCAGCCTCCACTGACTTCGAAAACCATATAGTTTGATTCGATCCTTCGATTGCTTGCCAAGCCTCTCTAGGGCATTTTTATCAACTCCACATCCCTAGTTTATCTCAGCACAAAGGGACAAATGAGAAGTTACGTTCTAAGTTTTTAGACAGTTGAATTTTCACAAGGTAAATGCATGAATTTTGGTCTATCTTTTTCACATTCTTAAGTTCATATTTTCAAAAAGATACACTAAAAAAGAAAAATGTTTTTTATTTATGTACACATGCGGATCTCACCCCACACTTTTGAACAAAGTCGTGCCTTTCAGCACTACTTAGTTCAAAAGCCATGCAAGCAGATGTTATACGAGAAGGAAATGATATTAAGGAAAAGGGAAGGACAGAACTCCCTTTAAGGTGTCGAGTGAACGACATGGCACGAGGCTGCATAATCGAGGGAGTTCGGCTGGGGCCTTGAACTCTCAGCGCAGGCCTGGTAGTTCACGGAAGCTGCCTGGCAGATCCGATCGTGCTCCAAGAACCAATTTCTAAATAGTCAAATCATTCTATGCACCAAGTGGGTGAGAGCGACTTATTGATGAAAACTAAAAGACAGAAAATTAAAGTGCGGAAATTAAGATAGTGTCGGGTTACCTCCCGACCAGTGCACTTGTTTAACGTCGTTGGCTCGACAGTACCTTATTCCTGGATCACTGGTAGGGATCCCATGGGTGGCTTAGGTCAAATTTTGCCACTATTCCTGTGTTGGTTTTTGCCTTGCCTTTTCCCGATTTCTTGTGTGTATTAGAACCCCATGGTTTTGGTATTTTTTTCTCTCCATTGCTTCTGAGGAGGTGAGGGAACTTTGACCATAGCTGCTGGTCTTGTTACTTTTTCGGTCTCTTTTGGCAGGTCAGAAATCTGCGTACCGCGATCTGAGATAGGTATTATATCTGGCGGTTTCTTCACATCCGTGCGGCTATTGTCAATGTAGAAATATGCAATTTTGCCGCCAAACTTAAGCGATAATGAGCCCTTGCCCACATCGATCCTTGCCTTAGTAGCGTAGAGGAATGGTCATCCAAAGATTATTGTTGGAGGGTCGTCTTCGCTGGTCTCTCCCGTTTGTATCACATAGAAGTCTGCAGCAATGACGAGCTCTCCCACATGGAGTATTACGTCTTCCAGCACTCCAATCGGACGGATGCACGATTTATCTCCTAGCTCGATATTTGACCTTGGTGGTTTTAATGGACCAAGTCCTAACAAGTAATATAAGGAGGAGGGCATGACGTTGACAGCAGCTCCAAGATCAACCAGGCACTTATGAATCTGAGTTTCACCAATACCGCAGGTGACTGTGAAGGCCCCTGGGTCTTTATCTCTTTCAGGTTGTGACTCATGATCTGAAGTGAGGGCTTCTTTAATTGTCGAGTCACTCTGCCCACTCCTTGACTTAGGATTAGTATAACTGGATCCTTTAATATTTTGCTCAGAAGCATAAATATTAGTTGGAGAGTTCCACCTTAAATTGTCAGTGTCATCCCATCCAGATGCTGGTATGTCAGAGTGTATGACTGGTGGTGGTGTTATGCAAACTAAAAATGCATATCGTCCATTGTCGGCATGCGTGACCCATGTTTTGTCATCATTGGATCGGTCTTCCTCTTGATTCCAGTCAGGACGACGCCTACGGGTGAAGTGCTTATTTGTAAGTTTGTACGTTGGGGATCGTGCTACTTCTCCCAGTGTCGCCTTTTCGTTTGACCTCTTTATCATGCTAAGATTCGCCTTTGGGTTTTGGATGGTTTGTGAAGGAAGTCTGCCAGGCTCATTAGTGAGTGTTGACATTGCTGTGGCGAGATGGGACATTTGTTTGGTTAATTCTGAAATTGCCCCGTCAGTTTTCGCCTGGTATTGGTGTAGCAAATTACCCAATTGACTTATGCTTCCTGCGAGCTCCTTCATCATGTCATCAAGCGACTTGGTTGGTTCTTGCTGATTATGCGGGCCGGTTTGATACTGATTTGGTCCTCTTTGCTGATATTGGCCTGCTGATGGAGCGTTCTGGTTATACTGCCGGTGGGAGGGTTGGTAGAATGACTGAGCTAGTTGAGGGACAGCTGGTTGCGTATCCTTCTGAGAATAGTTATTGTTACGCCAGCTCGGGTTGGTTGCTTGACCATACTGTCTATTTTGTCCGGCTCTGTCATTATTGTTGTTGTTGTATCCTTGGTATCCTCCCACTGCATTCACTTCTGCCGGTTCCTCTTCTATTAAGGTTGGACATGCGTCAGTTTTGTGGTCTGTAGAACCACAGAACTCGCAAGGTTTTACCGGAACTGGCTGCCTTCGTAGGATTTGAATCATCATTTCCTTTAGCTGCTTCATCTCTTCAGGCATAGAGCTCATCGACGTTTCCGCTTTTGCCACATTTTTTGTCTGGGAGAATTCTTCCTGCTGAGTTGTCTCTTCTCTGAATCGGGCATTCTCAGCAACATTGGTGATAAGATCCCTTATGCCACTTAATGATAGATTCATCATGGACCCTCCAGTTGAGGCATCCAGGAGCATTTTGTCTAAGGGTCTTAATCCATTAATGAGATACTCGACGGTGAGTTTCTCTGGCAGTCCAAGGGTACAGCAGCTTCTCTCCAGGCGGTTGAATTTTTCCAGGTAATCGTACATGGTTTCGTTGGGTCCTTGCCTGATGTCCTGCAGTTGCCTCCTTACTTGCATCGCTCTTCCTGCTGGGTAATATTTATCTAAGAACTTTTTCTGCATCTGAGCCCATGTTCTGATGCTTCCGGAAGGCAATGAAAGGAACCAGTCGTTTGCCGCGTCAATGTGGGAAAAATAGAACGCCTTTAACTTAAAGTCGTCTACGTTTACGCCATTCGGTTTGAGGTTTTGGCAAATCCCATGTAAGCGCTGGAGATGAGTCATTGCTGATTCTCCACGAGTTCCTGAGAATTTTGGCAAGTTGTGGGCCACTGAAGTGTTGATGACGATGTTTTCTAGCTCCGGGCCTTCATAGATACACCACGGCTGAACTCTGAAATATGGTGCCGAGAGCTCTCCAAATGTAGGTTCCCGGTAGTTGTTGTTATCTCTGTAGTAGTCATCGAAAGCGGGTTCTCGTCTCGGTACTTGTCTAGGTTGTGGGGGTGGTGGATATCTAGGGGGTTGTCGTACTGGACCAGCTGCATTTTGGTCCTCGGGTAGTTCTTGGTTTCTTCTGATGGCATCCCTATCACGAGCTCGTCTGCTTCGGATGAGTTGCTCCGGATCATCCATAAATGGAAGTGGCACCTCATTGTTTCAATCGTACAGGTTCATCTCGTCGTCATCTTGGTAGTCATGGTGGCTTCCTTCGCGAGACATGATTGTTTCGAGCGCGTATTGATTTAAAGAACTTATCCGATGGCTAATTCCCCGGCAACGGCGCCAATTTGACGGAGCCCACTGCACTGTCGTTAAGGTGCAATGTTCTCTGTACAAATAAATTTATATTTCCGCTACTCGCGACTACACTACTGGGTAGTAAGTGGTAAGTAGGGGTCGAACCCAAGGGAATTAGAGGGATGCGTTGTTCTTTATACTGGCGGGGAGCGTGTTTTAGGTTGATTGAGATTTTAGCGTGATTGACTAAGCTACTATTTTTGGTTTTTTTTTGTTTTGAGTGCGGAAAAGTAAATACTGAAAATAAATACTGAAATTAAAATACTAAAAGTAAAAGGGTTAAGGGAAGAAGACTTACAATGGGTGATGCGTGATTGTGATTCCTCCGGTAGATGAGTGGTTGATGGTTGTAGTTGATCGAGCAGTTTATAAAAGTAAATACAGGGGGGTTTTTTGTAATTCAAGGAAAACTATTCGGTTTCAGGTACCTTGTATTATAACATGTTTATTAATAACCGTTAGTAACCTTTCTAAGTATTCACAGATGAATCGAGGCCCTTTCGTAGCGCAAGACTTGCAACATCGTTTAGAAACACTTGTTCTACTTCAGACTAATTCCTCCTTTCGAAGTATCTTAGCCTTTTGTGCATCCATTTGATCTTCTGTTACGATTTCCCAAAATGGTTTTTAAGATAAGTCAAACTCCTCGATAATTTTTGCTTGTTACAGCTTCCACTTACCGAGTATGATCACGAATTCCCACGGGAGAGCTTTGCTTGTTACAGCTTCCACTCAACCTTGGAAACTCTGACTATAAATGGCACATAGAACAAGTTTTGAATACAGAGAAATGAAACTAAAAGAAATTAAGACATTATATAATACAAGAAAATACCTTCGACCGAATGAGGAGTTTAGCTACGAGTATCCATGGAAAAGGACATCATAACTAAATACTCGGGGGTTTTTGAAAACAGTAAGAGGGAAAGGGGTGGAATACTCAAGAACCAACATGAGTATTCCCAATTTCCTACTGAATACTTAAGAACCAACAGGAGTATTCTCTAAAGTATAATACTCAAGAACAAACAGGAGTATTATTTCCAATCAGTATAATACTCAAGAACCAACAGGAGTATTATTTCAAAACCAAACCAAACTTACAAAGTAACTTAGAGAGAGAAGTGATTTACAAATTTGTGGATGTTCCAAATGAGGAGGAGGAGCTCTCCTTATATAGGCTAAGGGGAGGAGAATGGAGGGCCAAGATGGTGGCATGTGGTGTTGCATACAAGGGTGGAGGAGGAGGGGAGGAGCATGTGGAGGAGAAGCCACCACATGGCAACTTCTCCATGGAGGAGCCAAAGCCGCCGGTTGCCGGTTGGAGGAGGAGGCAAGGTGGCTTTGGCTCTCAAAGCCGCCGGTCACCCAAGGAGGAGGAGGGGAGGGAATCACCCATGAGTCATCTTCTTCACCAAAGCCACCGGTCACTTGGTCCATGGATGAATTTTGACAGTTTTGTGCAGTCTTTTCACAAAACTGTCAATCCAATTTTGCTCCGGTCTGACTTGGTTGTTCCTCGGTTGAATTGGTATTGAGTAATTCAATGTCAGGATCTTGATATTTCTTCGTTCAGCGTCTAATCTTGACCTTGGATTGACTCTTATCATCTTTTCAGCGTAAAATCCTCTCCTTAGCGTGTTTTCTCTCTAAGCGCCAAAATACCCTGTAGAAATAAATTGGGACTAACAAGCAGAAGTTAAATAGACCAACAGTCTAATTTGGTGGGTTTTACTGCGTTTTTGATTCGTATAATTATGGTCCATCAGCTTACTACAGACTTGCTCAACATCAATCCAACATAACTTTGGCACGTAATGCGCTTGAAATATAGCGTGCGACAAACCAAAAGTATGTTGTTTGGTTGATATTAAACTCGACTGTTCCAGCACTTTTCTTTACTTTTCAGTCATTTACTTTCCGCACATTTACTTTTAGTCTTTACTTTTCGCTTACTACATATGCTTTAAATATCAATCTAACATACATTTGGTACGGATTGCGCTTGAAATACAGCGTGCGACAAACCAAAAGTATGTTGTTTGGTTGATATTGAACTCGACTGTTCCAGCAATTTACTTTTCCACACTTACTTTCAGTCTTTACTTTCAAAACTTTAATTTCTCGCACTTTACTTTCAGTACCTTTACTTTTACGCAATTTACTTTCTGTCTAAAAAACCCATAAAACCCAATCTGTATTTACTTTCTTTTTCTTTCTTTTTAAAGAACAACCATTCCACACTGACTCCCTTGGGTTCGACCCCTACTTACCGCTTTACTACCCAATAGTGAAGTCACAAGTAGTGGACTTATAAAATTTTTTTGCACATTGCCTCAAGGCAAGGCTCTGTAAAATTGGCGCCGTTGCCGGGGAGTTGTGAATCGGAATAGTTGTTCTATTTGTTTTTCTTTTTTTGTTTGTTTTGTCGTGCAGTTCACTATGTCTTCCTACTACGGAAGCGAGCCTTGGAACAACGAGGAGTTTTCCCCACCACCCTTCGAACTTGAAATCCGCGAGAAGATCAACAACCTAGAGCAATCCCGGGACGAAAATTTGGACGAGTACTTGGCGTACTTTGACTCCATTGTGACGAGCTGCCCGCACCATGGATTCACCAACTCCGATCTTCTTCAAAGGTTTCTGATGGACCATATTTATATGATTCGTTAAGACAATTAAACCCACCAAATTAGACGCTTTATCTTGACAACTTTTACTTGTTAGTTTCACTTTTGTTCTACAGGCTATTTCAAGGAGTAAAAGATGAAACGAGCTAAAATGGAGTTCTTAACGCTAAAAGTGGATTACAAGTCAGAAGTGGCCATACTCCGACAATACTCTGATCAAGCCACAACTGAGTCCCAATGACTTATTCCAACAAAGATCAAGAACACAAGTGAAATGCCAAGTCTAAGTTCCTCACCTTTTGATGTCAACTAAGAAGCAACCAAAGTCTAACCGGAGTTGGGATGTAACCGATGACTTTTGGGAGGAAAAGATCTCATTCCACTCACACTCACCCCTCCTCCACCTCACCACCGGTGGCTATCCTCTCCTCCTCTCCCCTCTTGCCACCTAGGCCGGCGGCTTTGAGCCTTGCCACCTCATGGTCGGCGGCTTTGAGGTCCTCCACTCCCCTCTTGCCATGTGTTGGCCTCCCTCTCCTCCTCCTTGCCTATAAATACCAAGCTCCTTCTCCTTTGTAAAGCATCCTCAATCCATCACACACCACAAGTCCATAGTCACTTGTTACTTATCTCTCTAGAGTTTGGGCACAATCCATGTAAACACACCACTTTGATATTGAAGCTCCAAGTTTGTTCTTGAGTACTCTTGTCGGTTCTTGAAGTACTCAAGCATTTCCTTTACATTTCGTTGTTCTTGAGTTTACTCCTGTTGGTTCTTGAGTATTCTCCCCTTTACTTTCCTTGTCTTGATTTCCAAAAACCTTTACTTTCCTGTCTTTCAAAACCTTTACTTTACTAAGCACTTAGCTATGATATCCACCTCTATGGATATTCGTAGCTAAACCGTTCATTTGGTTGAAGGGGTGTGCTTGTATCATACAATGTTTTAGACCCTTCTCTTAGTGCCTCTTTGTGTTCAAAACTTGTTCTATGTGCCATATATTAGGTCAGAACGCTATTGGTTGAGTGGATGCTCGAAAGAGAAAAGCTCTTCCATGGGTTTGTGAACCTTCATGGTTAAGTGGAGGCTCGAAAGGGCACAGCTTAACTGTGGAGTTCAACCTCTTTAAAACACCATTTGGTTGATCGGAAATGATTGATCAAATGGATGCACATAAGCTGAGATACTTCGAAAGGAGGAATTAGCCCAAATAGAACAAGTGTTTTAAACGATGTGGCAAGTCATGTGCTAGAAATAGCCTTGATACAACTTTGAACACTTAGTATGATCATTAGAGGTCGATGATAAACAGATTTATGATACAAGGCTCCTAAAACCGAATCCTTTCCTTTAATTAAAACATCACCTGTCACTTTACTTTCAGTCCCATATCAACTGCTTACTTTCCGCAAGTCTTGTCCTTCAAGCATTTACTTTCAGCAAGTCTTGTCCTTCAAGCACTTTACTTTTACGCACTTACTTTCAGCAAGTCTTGTCCTTCAAGCACTTTACTTTTCAGTATTTACTTTCAGTCCCGTAGTTACTTTCTTTACTTTAAGTCATTTACTTTTCAGTACTAAAATCACAACCAACCCACGTTACTTTCAGTACTAAAATCACAACCAACCCCCAACTGTCTTACTTTCCATTTTTGAAAGAACAACTATCCACTAATTCCCTTGGGTTCGACCCCTAGTTACCGCTTTACTACCCAATAGTAGAGTAACGAGTAGCGCACTTATAAATTTATTTTTGCACAGAGCCATCGCACATTAACGACGGTGTGGTGCGCTCCGTCAGTTTCTCAATAGGATGATGCCACAAGAGTGGAATTGGCTAAATGATGCAGCGGGAGGCTCGGTGAATAACTTAGACATGGATGATCTTTGGAACTTGATAGATGATTTGGCCGCAAGGTCAAGACCAAGACAAGATCAGACTGAGCCGCTCGAGGAACTGGCCAGCATGATGGACCAAAATCAAGCCAGATCCGAGAAAGCATGGGCAGAAATAGAGGCGGGTCTAAAAGAAACCGATTGTCTGATCAATGAGATGCTCAAGCCGAGGGTTATCAAGGAAGAGCCTACATCGGAGCTGGAAGCTAGCACCCAGCAGTTGGCCATGGACATACAGCAATTGAGTGCCACGATGCACCAAAACCGGGCCGAAGCAGAAAAATCATGGGCAATAGTTGAGGCGGCTCGAAAAGAAACGTCATATTTGATCAATGAAATGCTCAAGCCAAGGGTCATCAAAGAAGAGCCCACGGAGCCGGCAGACGATGAGAACCCACGGATGACGAAAGAAGAACCAGCCAAGGCAGGCTGGGTTCTCATTGTCGATCTGCCCAAGGAAGTCTCGGTCCTAACTGAAGAGTTGCCCGAGATGTATCCGGACCTCAATGACGAGTTGCCCATATCAGACACGTACCTCAGTGTGATTGCCCCGGGAGACCAAATGAATGACGAGGATGAGGACCCATGGTTTCCTGAAGAAGAGCTCCACTCAGATTACCCCTGGGAGTTAGAAGAAAAACTGCCCAATTCAGTCCCGGTCCTCAACACCAATCTGCCCAAGGAAATCACGCCAGTCCAGGACCTCATTGCCGAACCAGCCGAGTCTAACACAGTCCTCACTGCCGAGCCAACAGAAGTCCCGGTCCTCATTGGCGAGCTAGCCGAGACAGCCCCGGTCCTCACGGACGGGCTGGTCGAGAAAGAACTGATCTTCATGGCCGAGAAACCTCAACTTAACCCTTTATGTTTTATGCAGATCATAGCCACTGAAAATCATGAAATCAATAATGATGCGGTGCAAGGGGAGTTGGAGGAGGAGCATGAGCCAAAACAGCCAACAAAGGAGCTCTCTCTCGTCACAAGCCAACAAAGCAGCCCGGAAAACTCACTTGTTCCAAGACAACCCATCACCGCTGCCACAAAACAGAAGCTTGTCAGGGGCGCATGCTTGATGTCACCTACATTCAAAGGCACAATGCTAAACTTCCAAACTTGCAAAGGTGCCAACCATTTGAACATGAAGAAGCGACAAAGACATGGCCCAAAAGAATGGAAGCCGGGATGGAGAAAAACAAGGCCACGGCTCGATGGACCAGCAGCTATGGTCAAGGGAGCCTCATCTTCTCGGCTGTATGTGGAAAAGAACCCACCAGACCAATGGAGAACCGAATCGAGCACATCACTCCCTGGGTTCTTTGGGCGGAGAAAAAGAGCTGCCGAGAGGAAGTTTGACCTCAAACGCCCATGGGATCCCACCTTATGATCCATGAGTAAGGTTCCGCCGAGCCAACGACGTTAAACAAAGGCACTTGCCGGGAGGTAACCCGGCATATTCAGTTTTTTCAGTTTTATTTTTGTATGTCATTTTTTTTCATACTCACCTCCTTTTGTTTTACTTATATTTTGTGTTTTGAACTAAGTCGTTCCGTGAGGAAAGGCTTCGTTCAAAAGTGTGGGGGTATTTGAGTAGTATTTGCACATAGTAGTAATTGCACATAGTAGACAGCATGTTTTAAGAATATACACTTCCATGATGTGAAAATAGATAGACCTGATTCATGCATTTCCTTGTGAAATCTAAATTGTGTAAGAACATGCGAATTTAACTTTCTATTTGTCCTTGTGTTCCAAGATAAAGGTAGGATGTGGAGTTGAAAGAAATGCCCTAGAGAGGCTTGACAAGCACCTAAGGGACCGGATCCTTACTATACAGTTATGTGAAAATTGTGGAGGCTGCACTTCGGGCTTCTTGATGAAGAGTGGACTCCGCCATGCAGCGTCTATGCAAGAGGCGGGACGGGAATCAAACCGTCCATTCTCTAGTCTAAAGTAGCCGGGAAAATAGATGAGCGACCCTCATCTTGACCCGCGCGAAAAAGGCAAGGATGAGAAAGAACGGGGAGGTATTTCCATATGCTCTCGGGCAATGATTGGACCTCCCAAAAGTGAAGAAAAATGGACATGCAAAATCTCATAAATGGAGCAAAGCTTAAAGAAGAAAAGAAAGAAATCAGCCAGTATGGTGAAACCAAACCGAAGCAAAAGTGAAGTACTCAAAGAGTCAAATCAAAGGCCGAAGGCCAAACCTCACTACAAAAAGCTGTCTAACCACGCAAACAAAAAGAAAAAGAGCTCGACCCAAGTTGCCCGAATCAATCACGTGCAAGAAGAAGCAAGAAACATAACCATATAGTAAGATCGGATCCGAGAGTGCAGTTCAAAGGCCTAAAAAGGACTATCTCCCAATCATCCAAATTGATTTGCATCTCGGCTCAAAGGTAACAAGTATCTAGTTACTTTCATATGTGAGCATGATTTCGTTTGGAAGCAAGTAAGTTATGTATGCTAAGGTGAAATCTAGTTTTGCATCTCACATTCATATATAAGACTTAGGGTGTTTAAGTTTCCTCTCTTGACTAGACTTGTTCGGGACGAACCAGATTAAGTGTGGAGGTATTTGATGGAGCGTATTTATACGACTCATCGAGTACACTAAACCCACCAAATTAGGCACTTTGAGTGCACGAACATGTGCTTGTTAATGTGTATTTGCATTTCAGGCAATTTTGAAGTCTAAAGAGGAATCACACTTAAAAAGGGAGATTTGAGCCCAAAAAGCACACAAAGCATTTCTGGCCGAGGAAAATCAACCAGGGCCCGAGAAAAACCAACCAGGGACCGAGGACCCTAGTCGAGGACCGAGAGAGCTCAGCCGGGTACCCAGGCCCAGTACCGAGAACCTCAAGTCCCTAACCGAGAACCAGAACCGATAAGACCAGGTCCCCGCCTAGGTCCCTGACCGAGAGACAGCACCGAGAAGACCAGGCCCGCGTCCGGGAGTGCCGAGGCCCACGTCCGAGAAACCAGGTCCCCGCCCAGGCATCGCCCAGGCCGCGCCCAGGCCATTTAGCACTGAATTCAAGTTGCCTGGGCAAACGAGCTGATCTGACGAATCCACCTCGAGCAAAGTGATCAAAATGGAAAATAAGGTGGACAATGTCGGAAGACCAAGGAAAACGCCTGGGTAGATTAGCAGTTGGCCCAGTTCCAAAGTAAAGGCCCCGCGCGCATAGGCACCGAAACCAAGTCGCTCGACCAAACCATGGAATCTGGAAATTCTGGCTCGGACAAAGTGTTTTAAATGCCCAATAACTTGGACAATCTCACTTCCCAGACAAAACGCCCAAGTGGAACCAGCTCAAGCCCGCTCGAAGCCAAACTAGGGCAATTTCGGCCGTTTTGGGATTTCGACCATGTTCCGGGCATAATTTGGCTTAGCATCCTTCTTGAGATCATCTTAGAATGACTTTTTCTTTCAGAATACACTCTCTAAAATCCAAGAAGCTCCGGCCAAGATTCCGGGCAAATTCTGGCCATATTCCGGCAAGCTCTAGCCATGCTCCGGCGAACCTCCGGTGATGCTCCGATCAAGCTCATCCAACCACCACCATGCTCCGGTCATTTCTTGCTCCGGCCACATTCCAGGGAAGTCCAACTAAATCCAAACTACTTATTTCCCGGTTTGCCATACTATTCACTTCAGTTTGGTTTTGGAATCCGGTTGGGCTTCAACTAAAACCAAGTCGGTTGGTTCCTTCTCAACAAGCTAGTTGGCTTTGGATGACACCAACACAAGTGGGCAATTCGTGGCTCATGGAAGAGATAAGAGCAAGAGGTGGCTTTGGCTTAAAATATCCCAAATGGTGTCATAAGAAGAGCCAATCAAATGCCTTAGCTTTTGGGATATTTCTCAATGCAAAATTAGCCTCCAAGTCTTCATTAGCCTATAAATAGAGGCCTTCAGCCTTAGAATTTGTGTGCCACATTTTTAGGGAGTTGAGAGCTTATCTCTCTACTCCACCCTTCAATACAAACACTTTGTTCTTACTTTGTTCTTGATTTCCAAAGCTTTGTTCACTTGTTCTTGAGCTTCAAGCTCTTACTTTCCAGCAAGCACTTCTTACTTTCCTTGTATTGATCTTGATTTCGAACTCCTCTCCCTTTACTTTCCTTGTTGTTCTCTTACTTTCTTGTCGGTTTTCTTACTTTTTTGCTCCGGTCTGACTTGGTTGTTCCTCGGTTGAATTTGTATTGAGTAATTCAATGTCAGGATCTTGAGATTTCTTTGTTCAGCATCTGATCTTGACCTTGGATTGACTCTTATCATCTTTTCAGCGTAAAATCCTCTCCTTAGCGTGTTTTCTCTCTAAGCACCAAAATACCCTGTAGAAATAAATTGGGACTAACAAGCAGAAGTTAAATAGACCAACAGTCTAATTTGGTGGGTTTTACTATGTTTTTTATTCGTATAATTATGGTCCATCAGCCTACTACAGACTTGCTCAACATCAATCCAACATAACTTTGACACGTATTGCGCTTGAAATATATCGTGCGACAAACCAAAAGTATGTTGTTTGGTTGATATTGAACTCGACTGTTCCAGCACTTTACTTTCCGCACTTTACTTTTCAGTCATTTACTTTCCGCACATTTACTTTCAGTCTTTACTTTTCGCTTACTACAGACGCTTTCAATACTCGACTGTTCCAGCAATTTACTTTTCAGCACTTACTTTCAGTCTTTACTTTCAACACTTTAATTTCTCGCACTTTACTTTCAGTACCTTTACTTTTACGCAATTTACTTTCTGTCTAAAAAACCCATAAAACCCAATCTGTATTTACTTTCTTTTTCTTTCTTTTTAAAGAACAACCATTCCACACTGACTCCCTTGGGTTCGACCCCTACTTACCGCTTTACTACCCAATAGTGAAGTCACAAGTAGTATATATTTATTTTGCACATTGCCTCACGACAATGCTCTGTCACCCGGCAACGGCGCCAATTTGACAGAGCCTTGTCGTGAGGCAATGTGCAAAATAAATTTATAAGTCCACTACTTTTGACTTCACTATTGGGTAGTAAAGCGGTAAGTAGGGGTCGAACCCAAGGGAATTAGTGTATAGTTGTTCTTTGAGGAAATTTGTACAGAAATTTAAGTGCAATTGGGGTTGGTTGTGGTTTTAGTACTGAAAAGTAAATGACTGAAAGTAAGGAAAGTAAATACAGAACTGAAAGTAAATACTGAAAAGTAAAGTGCTGGAACAGTCGAGTTCAATATCAACCGCAAACACACTTTTGGTTTGTCGCACGCTGTATTTCAAGAGCAATACGTGCCAAACTTATGTTGGATTGATGTTGAACAAGTCTGTAGTGAAAGTAAAGTGTGGAAATTTAAATACTGAAAGTAAGTGCGGAAATGTAAAGACTGAAAGTAAGTGCTGAAAGTAAATTGCTGGAACAGTCGAGTTCAATATCAACTGAACAACATACTTTTGGTTTGTCGCCCACTGTATTTCAAGCGCAATACGTACCAAAGTTAAGTTGGATTGATATTGAAAGCGTCTGTAGTAAGCGGAAATGTAAAGACTGAAAGTAAGTGCGGAAAGTAAATTACGAAAAGTAAGGTTAGGTACTGAAAGTAAAGTTAGTGACTGAATGTAAAGGTACTGAAAAGTAAAGTTAGTT
Organism: Rhodiola kirilowii; assembly: GCA_033675215.1. Classification (NCBI taxonomy): domain Eukaryota; kingdom Viridiplantae; phylum Streptophyta; class Magnoliopsida; order Saxifragales; family Crassulaceae; genus Rhodiola; species Rhodiola kirilowii. The sequence continues at coordinate 248,240 of JAUCNB010000082.1, forward strand.
GCGGAAAGTAAAGTTAGTTGCTGAAAGTAAAGGGTACTGAAAGTAAACAGTTGATATTGAGACTGAAAGTAAAGTGACAAGTTGTGTTTTAATTAAGGGAAAGGATTCGGTTTTTAGGGGCCTTGTATCATAGTTCTGTTCATCATTGACCTCTAATGATCATACTAAGTGTTCAAAGATGTATCAAGGACATTTCTAGCACTCAACTTGCCACACCGTCTAGTCCTTTTCAAGACATAGAGCACTTGTTCTAGTTAGGCTAATTCCTCCTTTCGAAGTATCTTAGCCTATGTGCATCCACTTGATCAATCATTTCCGATGAACCAAGTCGTGTTTTAAAGAGGTTGAACTCCATGGAAAAAGCTTTGCTCTTTCGAGCCTCCACTTAACCATGTATGTTCACGAACCCCATGAAAGAGCTTTGCTCTTTTGAGCCTCCACTCAACCATGTATGTTCTAACCTAATATATGGCACATAGAACAAGTTTGAACAAGAAGAAGCACTAAGAAAAGGGTCTAAAAATGGTTTTATGATACAAGCACACCCCTTCAACCGAATGAAGGGTTTACCTACGAGTATCCATAGAAGTGGATACCATAGCTAAGTGCTTAGAAAAGTAAAGGTTTTGGTTTTGAAAGACAAAGAAAGTAAAGGTTTTGAAAAGTAAAAACTCAAGAACAACAAGAGTACTCAAGAACCAACAAGAGTACTCAAGAACAAGTAAATCTAAGACAAGAAAAGTAAAGAGAGGGCTCGGTTTTGGACAAGAGGGTTTCAGTTTTGGACCAGGAAATAAAGAGGGTTTGGGATCAAGAACACACTCAAACTCAAGAACAAACAAGAGCTTTTGATTCAAAGTAAAGTGTTTACAAGGATTGTGAGTACAAAACTAGAGAGATAAGTAACCAAGGACAAGTGACATGAGGTTTTTTTTCTGTCTAGGAGATGTGTTTCAAGGAGGGCTCTTCCTCCTTTTATAGCCAAATGTGGCAGTTTAGAGATGGTAGTGGAGTGGGATATTTCCTCCCAAAAGCCTTCGGTTCTCCCTTAACTCCGGTTAGACTTTGGTATGCTCTTCGGTTGGACTTGTTTGACACCAAAGGGTGCACAAGCCTTGCACATGGGCGGCTATGGAGTGGATTGCGCCAAAGGGCATCCACTTGAGCTCTTGATCTTTGTTGAGGCTTGGAACAAGTCATTGGGACTTAGTTGTGGCTTAGTTTCTTCCCAAAGGTCAACCGAAGTGAATAGTATGCCCTAACCGGGAAATAAGTAGTTTGGTTGGACTTCACCAGATTTCGACCGGAGTTGGGCTAGAATGACCGGAGCAAGGTGGTGGTTGGATGTGGCATGATCGGAGCATCGTCAGAAGCTCACCGGAGCATGGCCGGAAGTTGGCTGGAGCTGCCGGAATCTTGTCCGGAGTAGATTGGGTCGACGACCGTTGATTCTGAATGACAAGATCAATACAAGCATGTTTCGTCAAGGAAGTTAAGCTGGATTTTGGCCGGAGAATGGCCAAAATCCCAAAACATTCGAAATTGTCCTTGATTGGTCTTGACCGGGCTCGGGTCCTTTGCCTGGCGTTCTTGTCCAAACGCCAATGGTTCTAGCCTTTTTGAGTGATGTGAGTCCAGGTCCATGAAGGTTGTTAAGGTTGAATTTGATCGTAGCGTGGTCGTGTCCTTGAATGGCCTAGAACGTGGTCCCTTGGCCTAGGATGGCTTGAATTTTGGACCATGCGTTCCTTGCCTTTTGAG
>JAUCNB010000084.1:152500-153948 GCA_033675215.1 Rhodiola kirilowii
GCTCCGCTCAAAGCCCACACAAGCACACCGAACGCTGCGCCCGATGCCTTGCATAGGAAGCTCGAGCTCCGCTCAAAGCCCACACAAGCACACCGAACGCTGCGCCCGATGCGTTTTCGAAGAAGCGTAAGCAAGCTCAAGCTTCTTCGAAAAGGCACCGGGCGCATGCCCTGACGCCTTGCATAGGAAGCTTGAGCTCCGCTCAAGCCCACACAAGCGCGCCGGACAACTAGCCAGTCGAAAGTCCAATCCCCAAATTATGACTTCAAAATGCGCATTCATTTTCAATTCCCCAAGCAGTTCGAATCCAATCTTCTACTTTGCCCGAGTCTTATCCGAAGAAATTACGATTTTCCATCAAAACCCAAGGACCAATGAAAATTTTTGGCTACTTGGTCGACGCCCCGATCCCGAAAGTGACTTTCGAAAGACATAACAGCCTACTTGACCGACACTTCACAAGGAGACCCGGTCGCACATCTCCGGTCGCTAAAGCATTTGGTAAGCCCGAGTTCAACATGGCACATGGACACCCACTGCCCATGAAATCCAACTATTGCCATGTCTCCCTCGACCATACTACTTTGCCCAGGTCTCTTCGATGTACTTGTCCTTACCACTTGGATGTGGCAAAAGGCGTCCATGTGAAGTTTATTGCTGCCATGAAATCCTAGAGTCAAATGCGGCCCTGCATCGATCAAACCAACCAATAGGGACACCAAAGGGACCACAAGCCGAGAATTCTCAGAACGGACCAACACGTCCCAGTATGTCCGACTTTCGTCATAGGAGTGCACCGACGAAATAATTGTGTTAGGGCCAATTTATAAGGATTCTCGACTTGCGACTTGCATGGTAGGGGGTAGCAAAACCCATGCAAGCTTTTCCGAAATTTTCATTTTTGGACCCTCGACTGACCTCTACCCCCTAAAGAGCCAATGGGACTTTTCTGGGTCTGGCAGGAGGAAACATGACATTGTCTGTGCTTACATACTCACTTTTTTTTTAAGTTGTGCTACTCCAAATTCTGAATTCCACACATCGTTGCGTTTGTTATGAAATGTAGTTTCATAATATGTAGGCCAATTTCGTTTTCGATTTTTTTTTGTATTTTTTTTGTATTTTATAATGATAAAATACGAGAAAATCTATTTAAAAATCCAAAAAAAATATTTTTGCTCCAATACAGCTTGAGTAGTTAAATTAACACATCTTCTAAAGATGTGTCGAGAAACTTTTTGAAAAATATAATTTTTGCCCGTTTTTCTGGGAAGGACCTAGCGGCGATCGAAATTGCTCGACAGGGACCCGAGGCCCCGCCGAGGACCGAGGCCCCGACGAGGACAGAGGCCCGACGAGGACCGAGGCCCCGACGAGGACCGAGGCCCCGACGAGCACCGAGGCCCCGACGAGCACCGAGGCCCCGACGAGGACCGAGGCCCCGACGA